>CM044103.1:22239117-22487944 GCA_024174645.1 Lemna minuta | reverse complement strand
TGTTTATGTTCACTTAAGCATTATTTCCCGCACGTGCTCCATTGATGATCGCGTGGACTCGAGTCCACGTGATCTGCGTTGTCCGATCGCATCCGACCCCTACCGTGCGTCCACGTCGCCTGCAAAGGTTAAACTCCGCGGGAACTTAGTCCCACATGGACGAAAAAGGTGAAAAATTTGCGGTAAAATAGGGGGCCGCGATAACGCCCTTGTGTTACCGCCCCAATACTCTCACCAGGGCCCACTAACCCGTGGGCCCTTCACTCGCCAGCCCCTCTCGCCATAAGGCGCCCCTCACGGGCGTCCGCGTGGCCTTCTGTCACGTGTCCGCCCCTTGTGCGCCACCTGCGCCACACGTGGCCTTGCGTGTCGCGTGGCATCCGCGCAGATCCCGCGTGCCACGTAAGCCAGCCCTGCGCGCGCCCCTGGTTGCCACGTTGGCGAAGCGTTTTTGTGCGTCACTAAAACACAAAAACGTAGGTCAAAAAAAATTTATAAAACCGAACTCACAAAGATAAGATATACAATCAAGTAATGTGTAAGTATCAGGTCGATCCACAAAGAGCAGGGTTGACTTTAATTGCAGAGTTGACTTGGTCAAAATTAGGTTTTAAAGAAGTAAAAATAAGATGTAATGAATAGAAATGATCAAAATAGACCTAATAAGAAGTTTTAAGAATTGAAATCTCGGCTTTGAAAGAGAAAAGTCAAAAGTCAAAGTCAAAGCATTGACTTTGACCAATAGTAGCTGTTCTGTAAAATCAGAGAATCAAAAGGTGCCAGAAGAGTACGAATATTATATATTTGAAAACTAGATAAAAAAATTGCAATTTCTTGATATAGAATTCATGATTTTTGGATAATACATGGATTTACTATGAATTATTGAAAATCAAATATTAGAAAATCCTTGAAAACAACACCTCAGAGGAAATCGTCAAATTGACAACCAAATGAAATCCAATTCTTGCAATTTATATGTCAATGGAAAGCTAAGAACAATAGGAATCTAAAAAGACCAAAATTATCAAATTCAAATTTGTGAATTGAAAGTAATTTACCCTGAAAGTCAACGTTTGACTTCGATGAAAGATGGAACAGTGCTCGGTCAAACGTCAAATTGAAGGTCCAAATGAACTTGGAATTCGATGATTTTCCTATCCACAGAAAGCTGATGAAAAGAGGCATCCAATGAAACCAGAATCAAGTGATTTGGAATTATAATCAGAGAGAGATTTTATTTTCAAAATCAGCAATTTTTCGGATTGAAAATTGGGGAAAATGAAGAACACTAAGAACTAATTTGCAAAATTAAACTTCTAAATCTAATAATGATTCAAATTACCTCTTGATAATCGATTGAATCTCACTACTAACTCGATTGCCACAAGAATGGGGCTTCAATTCTCGTGGATTGAAGCCCCATTTGCTCGGATTCTTCCTCGTGGACGTTCGGAATTCAACGGGAAAATTCGATGAAATCAAGGACGAATTCACGATCAATCACGCTCCAATTCCTTCGCAATTGAGTATAAACGCGGGGGGATCACATAGAACTTAGGACCTTCCTCAAAATTTGCTTAATTACCTTCACGAATCAATTAAAAGTTGAAGAACAAGAAGGGAAATACATCGTCTTTTAAAATGAAATTTTGCCCGAAAATCGTGGCCGATTGATGCGGTCGTGGGAGCGGTTTGATGGGGTCATGGGAGCGATTTCCTTAGGTGGCGTCATGGCTCCCGAATTGGCTGTGAATTGGCCTTGATTTTGCTTCACAGGAGCCACGATCGCGCCACGATCGGGCCACGATCGCGCTGCGATCGGGCCACGATCATGCGTCGATCGTGATCTTGGTTCTCAAACGACCGACGTCTGATTCAATTGGAAGGATCGTGGTATTGATTCCCCGATGAAGGAGCCACGATCGCGGCTCGATCGCACCGCGATTGCGGTTCGATAGCACCACGATCGTGGATTTCTTCCACGAATCTTCCCAGCCGTCCGATTGAACTCAGGTAAGTTGGGCGGTCTCGATCGCGCGATCAAGTTCCATCTTCCGTCCTCCGTCCTATGGAGATCAAGCGATCGTGATGGCTCCACGTGCGTCGCCAAGATCGCGAAAGATCGCGACCGTCTGATGAAGATCGAGCGATCGCGCAGTGCTTCCGATCGCGAAAGATCGCGGCCGTCCGATGAAGATCAGTCGATCGCGCAATGCCTCCGATCACGAGAAATCGCGGCCGTCCAATGAAGATCTATGCTTCCTCGCTATGCCACGTGTCGCCCATCTAGGGTTTCACTTAAATCTACTTTACCGCACGTGCTAAATCAGTGATCGCGTGGACTCGGGTCCACGCGCTCGACGCCATGCGCGTCGCCACGTCGCCTGCAAAAGAAAACCGTGTGGGAACATAGTCCCACACAGAAAAAAACAGGGAGATTTATTAGTTTAAAAGGTTGGGTGCGGTAACGCATTTGCGTTACCGCCCCAAACTCCTAATGAGGGCCCACTAACCTGTGGGCCCTTCATCTGCGGACCCACCTGCCACGTGGCGCCCCACACGGGCATCCGCGTGGACTTTCGTGGACACGCGTGGCCTCCAGCCACGTGTCCGCGCGTTGTGCGCCACGTGCGCCTCGCGCTGGCCACCCGCGGCTCTGTCACGTGGCCTCAGTGCCCTGTCGCATCCACGCGGTGGTCCCGCGCGCCACGTCAGCTCACCCGCTGGTCCCCCTCGCCACGTCAGCACCTGCGGGTAAGTAAACCCCCCTTTTTGCAATTTTTAAATATGAAAACTTAGTAAAAATTAATTTAAAGATCAGATAAAAATCAGAAAAAGGACATAAACTTCAAAAATTCATAACTTAAAATATACAACTCCTTTTTAATCCAAATTTTCTCCATTGGATCACACATTTCTTCCTTTTTAACATCATGTCATTTAATATATATTTTCAAAGAAGAAGTTAAGGTGAATTAAAAATTACTTAACTCATTTCTTAATAAATATTCTAAATCATAATTTCATCTTGAAATTATCTTTCAAAACATGCACTAAAGTTAAAAAAATCATTCAAAAAGAGATTAACTTCTATTAATTTAAACTTTACAAAAGACTAATCTTCTATCAAGCATGAAATTATCCCTAATTTACGCATAATTATCAACTTTAGTGAAATGACATACCAATAGAGAAAATTCCTAAAAAGTATGATAACATGCATCATATTCTCATAAAATAAGCATGAATATGAGTTAATTAGGATAAGAATTTAAGTTATAAATGCATGTTATCACATGTCAGCATCGCGATTTCTGCAGAAAAACAACCCCTTTTTTTGCACTTTAAATTAAGACATAAATTCAAATAAAATTCCAAAAAAATCTTAAATTTTCAGAAATTCATAACTCTAAATATACAACTCCTTTTTAATCCAAATTTTCTCCATTGGATCAAAAATTTCTTCTTTTTTAACATTATGTCATCTAAAATGTAATTTCAAAGAAGAACATAGGATGAATTAAAATTTAGCTTACTCATTTCCTAAGAAGTCCTCTTAATCACAATTTCATCTTGAAATTATCTTTCAAAACACATACTAAAGCAAAAGTAATTTAAGAAAATAGATTAACTTCTATTAATTTTAACTTTGCAAAAGATTAATCATCCATCAAGCATGAAATTATCCCTAATTTTATGCATAAATATCAACTTTAGTGAAATGACATACCAATGGAAAAAATTCCAAAAAAGTATGATAACATGCATCATATTCACATAAATAAGCATGAATATGAGTTAATTAGGATAAGAAATTGAGTTATAAATTCATGTTATCAATTGCCCCGTGATGGCAATCCAAGGTCCATTTCCTTTCCGGCCAAACCCTACTACATATCCAGGTTTCAGCCAGGCGGGTAGGTCAAACTACCCGAATCAGGGTTATTCTAGTTTTCATAACCCTTCTTATGCGCACCAGCGGAACGGGCAGCACACTCCATATCATCAGCCCTATGGATCCGCACCATAGCATATGGGGAACCCAAGGCTGACATCTTTCGCCCCCGGCCTTCCCCGAGCGGTAACACCGCCACAGGCAGTCCCACCTCCAGCACCTTCAGTTGACCCCATCATGAGTGCATTAGCACAAATGATGAGTCAACTGAATGAGGTTAGCGACCAACTCGACCGACTCAAAGGGGTTAAAGCCCAATGCTCCGATGCTTCTACCGAGCAAAGGAAGGGTGATAAGTCTGAAAAATCAAGGATGTGATGCGTCGTAGTGCTTTCTTCCAGACTTAATCAATAAAATGTGTATAAAAGAATTTCCCTTTAAAAATTACAAATATCCAAAAATATGTGGCTTAGTAAGGGGTTGAACCCAAGGGAGGTTACACAAATATTTTCTTTTCTTTTATATTCAAAACAGAATTAATGTTTTTTTTAACAAATGCAGAGCAAAAAGAAAATTATATGAAAAGCGTTGCAATTCTCCTCCTTTAATCTTCAATGAATTTCAAGCAAATTATATTGAAATGAAAGTGAATTGCAAGATAGTTATCTTCAATGAAACAAATTATATGAAACAAATTGCAATGATATAAAAAAAATAAAATCAAGTTGCAGAAATGTGGGGTTTAATATGCTAAATCCACTTTCATTGTTTTAAATTTTTTTATTTTTAAAATTTTTTTATCAAACTGCTGTTAATATTTGTATTACTAAAACTTTACCAAGAGAATTTTATTTTCTATTCACTCCTTTTCACAGATATTCTCTGTTTATACAAAAACTCTTATTTTTTTTTCTTTTTCTATTTTGTGATTGGATTTACTTGATTTAAAAATCAGCTTTATCCACAAATCAGATTGACATAGAGAAGAATGTTTCTATTTATCTATAAGTATGTATTTCCTCACTGAAAATATGGACTGCAGAATTTTAAAGCAGAAAGAAAAGAAGAGAAAAGAAATGAAGAAAGGGAAAAGAGAAGAGTAAGGTGAAGAAAAATAAAAGAAGGAAAGGTGAGTAATAGAAGTAGGTATAATAGTTATATATGTGAGTGTCCTCACTGAGAATAATACTGCAGAATTTTGAAACAGACAGGGAAGAAGAGAAAAGAGATAAGGAAAGGGAAAAGAGAAGAGTAAGGTGAAGAAAAAGTAAAGAAAGAGTAGAGATTAAGAGAAATAGGTATAATAGTTGTTTATGTAGGTTTCTTCACTAAGAATATTACTACAGAATTTTGAAATAGACAAGGAAGAAGAGAAAAGAGATAAGGAAAGGGAAAAGAGAAGAGTAAGGTGAAGAAAAAGAAAAGAAAGAGTAGAGATTAAGAGATATAGGTATAATAGTTGTATATGTAGGTTTCTTCACAGAGAATATTACTACAGAATTGTAAAACAGCAGGAAGATGAACAAAGATACAGACTGGACTGACGAGGAATCAACAGAGAATGAACGATAAAACCTCAAACAATCACAATCCCAGAAGAATACTAAGAAACAAAGATTCAACTCCAAAATTAGAGTAAATCGATCTCACGGACTAACCTAATTGAGGACGTAAAACAGATTACTAAATAAATAAAAACTTACACACAATCAAAATAACAAAAGAATACGATTGAGAAATTATTCTATTCAGAAAAATGAAATGAAAGAAAAGGAAAAAAAATGAAAGAAAAAACGAGAAAAAAATCCGTTGTACCTAAATCTATTCACGCGAACAGGAATGCGTGAATAGGAAACAAGAAATGAAATCGGTTTCGACGTTTACAAACCTATGAATGGATCTTCTTCCCCGATGTGTCCTCCTGGCCGATCTTCTTCCGGCGGGAAATCAAGAACACCGGATTTCGCCGATCCTCCTCTCCTCTTAAAGCTTTTCGAAATAGTGAAATTTGCTTCCCCCTTTTTTTGAGTTTGTTGAGTTGCTTGGTGCACATCGCTTTGCACACGCGTCAATACCCCATGCTGCGATTGGTCGACGTCATGTCCTCTTCCATTTGATTCGTGGAGGGCGACTTGTGTGTCTTCACCGCGTACTCCTCCAGGTGAGCTCACTTTTAGCTGGGTACACATCGCGATGTACTCAACCATCTTTTCCGTCGTGTGATTGGCTCACATGATTCACCTATATTTCCTGTCCATAATACCTCAAAAAAACACATAAGTACAAATCGGCCCATTAAGGGCATTATTGATATAAACCAAAAATTAAAGAAGCTTATGAAGGTGATTATTTCTAAAAAAAGAAAGATTATTTCATTTAAAGTAATTGCTAAAAATTGTATATGTCCAAAAATTGCTAATGAGGTATTTATTTCTAATAGTAATTATTATTTAAAATGTCTCATAACAGCTCTAATTATTTGTAATTAACTACTCCTGGTTAAAGTGCAATGAAAGGGTTAATTTCAGGCAAAACATCATGATAAGATGCAAAATAATTGTTGATTTAAAACATTCAATGACCAAAATACAAATAAAATGGATGGTTTATAATATTCTTTTCCTTGTTATCAAAGGGTAAACAAGTTGAATTTATAGATCAATTACCTTCCCAACCTTTGGCAAATCCTAGGAATGTAGGTCAAGTATCGTCGAGCCGCACCCACAATGTGAACGAAGTTCGCATTGATAGTGCATCGGAGGAGGCACATGTTGAGGCGATAGTTTTGATATATACACATGTCTTGAATTGCCACTGGATTGATTACTTTTAATCACTAACCTTTATTTACGGTTTACCGTTAAATGCATTATACATACTTAATCAATATAAAGTTTTACTATTTTATATGTTTCATTAACACTTGGATTATGAGGCTAATAAGTGTACATATTTCAGGCTACGCGACTGAGGGCATTATTGTAGTTTTGCTAAAATTAACCTAAATAAGAAGACTAGGGTTTTCGTTTTTCCCCCTCTCCCCGACAGAAAAGCAAAAGTGTGAAAAAGCAAGCTCTGACGAAAGCATTCAAAAACCCTCTCCAACGAAAGCGAAATCCGAGCTTCAGCTCATTCTCACAGTGGGAGACGCAACCCAGTGTGGTCAGATTTCTGACGCTGCTCCATAGAAGCGGTTTTCGGGATTCGTTCAACTAGTAAACGGTTTCATTTTCAATTTCCCGGTTTTTTTGGTTTTTCCATTTAGCAACATTTTTCTCAACTATACTTCGCCTAGTTTGTATCTATTAAATCGTCGGTTTTACTCATCGTTTTCCTTGCATAAATTTGGTTCCGATTATTCAGTGGGTTTTCTGGATATTAGTATTATTTCCGTGAGGCTAGTTATTGAACTCGAATTTCTTAACCGTTAAGTTCATTAATTTTAGTTCAGTGATACATTTTGGATCTCATTACCTTAGGTTCGTAGAAATCCTCTCTGTACTTCTATTTCAGATCTCTCATTTTTCAAACAACTATTACTTTAATTAATCCGAATTACATCTAATCTCTATTTGTTGTTTGTGCTTGGTTATTTTAAGTTTAGTATACGATTTAGTTAACCTTTACTGCTGATTTACTAATCATTGTCTTGTAGGTCAGTTCCATTCCGATCAATCACTGTTGTTCCTTGAATCTCAGTGTCATATTCGAATCGTTAAATCTTAACCCTTTAAATTGAGGTTTTCCTTCTAGTCAGTTTTCTTTTCGCATCCTGTCCTCTCTTTTTATTGACCCTACAGACATCTGAATTTCATCCGTGTGGTATCATAGTTATTATTATCATTGAGTTGTTACTCTCATAGACATCCAATCGATATCTTAAATCAGATTGTTCTTCAGTCAACAGTAAGTTATTAATTTGATTCTCGTTCATCTCATTCATTCACCTCACATACCAATCCAATTAATGCGCACTTAGATAGAATTCTACTTCTTATTAAATTTTACATTGTGGACTGACATTGTTGACAGGCTGAGCTGGAAATAGAACTTGAATATTTACAAATTGGTGAGTTGATTAAATTAAATTTGGAATATACAATATACTTGAATACAATCATAGTGTCTCATTTGTAGAATCAGCACACTACCAAAGGGTAATATTATTGTAACTCCCATTCTTAATATTAACTATTTTGTTGATCATTAGATTGTTCCATACAGCTTAACATTACGGTTGCAGGTGTCATTGAATTAAACTCTGTCAGTAAGTATACCTTCCTCATCCTTATTATTATTATCAGTATTACAAATTGCATAGCATTTATTGTGGTTTCCTTTGTAATATTAATATTTGCATACCACTTTTGTGATTTTAATTCTGTGAATTTATTAACCATATATCTTTGTGTTTTTAAGTTCTGGAATAGTAATAATTGGATTCATTTATTAATCTATTTTCTGTTGTCTGATACATAGTGTCGGTGCAGATTAGTTCAACTATATTCAGTGAGTCAAGTTTGAGTAATAGAGGACCGAAAGTCTATTTCAGCAGAAAAGTCAATCTAAGTCAACAAAAGTCAAGAAGGTCAACTCTAGGTCAAAAGTCAACCTAAGTCAACAGAAGTCAAGAAGGTCAACTCTAGGTCAAAAGTCAACCTAAGTCAACAGAAGTCAAGAAGGTCAACTCTAGGTCAAAGGTCAACCCTGAGTCAACAGAAGTCAGAAAGTCAACTCTATCAGAAAAGGTCAACTTTAGCAGAAAGTCAACTCTAGTTTATTAGTCAACTTAGAGTCATCAGAACTCGGAAAAGTCAACTCTTGGTCAAAGTTTAATCAAAGTCAACTAGAATCAAGAAAGTCAACTTTGTTAAAAAAAAGGGGTCAACTTTAGCAGAAAGTTATTATTAGTCAGGAGAGTCACTCACTTAGGTAGCATTGTTTAGATACACATCTATCATATTCACACACACACGCAGAGGACGAGAGGGTCTCATTTGTTGAGACGGGAAGGAGTCAAGACTTCGAGAGCAGGAAGACCGAGTGAAGCCGGAAGACGAGGTCTCAGTTTACCGGTGGTCGGCGGTACTAGCGGAAGAGGCACGACAGGGCGTGACGGGACGAGCGATCGTGTGGAGATCGACCTGAGGGAGTCAGGGCGTCCAGGAGCCGAGGAGATCGAGGCCTAGTGGGTAGTGCCGTAGGGACAGGTAAAGGTGAGTGTTAGGTTTGCCGTAGGGGGCAAATCTAAAACCTTGTATCCGAACATTGTCCTTCACCCTTTGAGTGGTGAGAGGATTAGGTTATATTTGGTGAGGAGGAGGCTCTGAGTCTATAGTACTCGGGACTGGATTAAGGGACAGTAGGTCCCCCAACCAGTGTAATAATATCCAGTGCAACTGAGAGGACAAGAAGTGAGTGACTAAGTCAACGAATCCAAATAGAGGAAGAAAAGTTAGATAACTTTAAATAAATTACATATAACCTAATTCAACCCCCCTTCTTAGGTTAAGTAACCACCCTAAAGGGACTTTCAGCACATGCCATATCGAGCCTACGTAGCGGCAAGGTCTTTGTGGATCCTCATACGGACCACAAGCGCCGCAAGGACCCGCTTGAGGAGAAGGATGACCGTCTATCTCCCACGATTATTTTGGAGGAGGACTCCGAGGAGGCACCCGATGAGGGGAGTAGGGCAGAGCCCAATCCCCAGGTTTATAAACCTCCAGTGCCATATCCTCTGTTATTGAGCCGGCCTAGAGTCTCTACGAGTGATAGTGATGATACATTGTTAGAGGCTTTTAGACAAGTTACTATCACCATCCCATTAGTAGATGTCATCCAGTATATTCCATCCTACGCAAAGTTTTTAAAAGGACTTTGCAGCCCTACGAGGAAGCCAAAACGTATCCATATGAGTGAGACCATTAGTTCTATCATGATGAGTACGCTTCCTCGTAAGCGACGTGATCGGGGAGCTCCCATGATTAGTTGTGAGATAGGGGGTAGGACTTTCACTCGATCTCTCCTCGACACGGGGGCTAGTGTCAATATTCTCCCGAAGGGAGTGTATGACATTCGTCCACTTGGCGAGGTGCAGCCATTATTTATCGAGTTGAGCTTACTAGATGGATCCGTGAGACGACCTCACAACGTAGTGGAGGATGTGATAGTTAAGGTCGAAAAACTGCTACTTTCGGTAGACTTTATGATGTAGGATATTTCTAAAATTGATAATATTCCTACAAATTAGGGGAGGACCTATGAAGTGATATCAATAGGAAAATGAATTATAAATCATTGAGTATAGTTTAAGATAGTATTTTAGATATGAAACAAGAATAGAGAGGAGATATATGAATAAGCGCAGAGAGAGGGATCTTAAGATGTATGACAGGAAGAGTTAAAGTATTATATTGTATAATATGAGGTAGCGGAAGAGGGAAGAGAGAAAGGACAATAAGAGACGATTGCGGAAGAGATAGAGGGAGCGGAAATATATGTTATATATTATATTCAGGAAATAGGGCGAGGGAGTGTAAGAGGAGAGGAGATCGGGAATGGACGAGATAATATGATTTAGAACCATACGGTAGTGCGTATGAGGGAGAGGATAAATCGGATAGGGGAAGGAAGAGTTAAGAACGATAGAGAAAGAGAGAGTTATAAAATATATTATAATAGAGAAATAAAGAGTGAGAGATCGTCGGACTTATGGATCTTCTTAGCGAACTACTAATCACGGTCAAAGGAGAGAGGATGTTACCCTGACCTTTCGTGAAGTCGATGCTCGTTGGATCACCAGAACGATCCAGGATCTGCCTCGGAATGCTTTAGACGCGATGTTGATGAAGGTGGACAGAGCGGAGGGAGAACAGAAGGGAGATAGAACCCGGAGAGAAGGAAGGTGCGAGAGAGATTGATGGAGACACAGGAACACGATGATGAACACAGGTAAAAGCGAACCACGGGTAACCAATTTTCTATTCAAAAACAACATCATGTCTTCGTTTACATCTCGCCGTTTTATAGAAATTTAGAAAATATGGAAGTTACGGGAGGCAACGCTTCGCGATAAATTCTATTCGCGACTGAACGGTCACGGCCGGAATTACTCCTATTGTGTTTTATTGCTGAGGCGAAAGTTGATCTGACGACGAGCGGAATCCGCGGGGATGAATAACGATTCCCAGAATTTTTTTTTTTTAATGCTCGCGATCTTGAGCAGATGGTCAAGACGAACTCGGAATGAGGTCACCCGTGCAGACGAGTCGGAAACTCCATTATAGGCGTTGACTTCGGGTTGGATAACCTCGGTGCTATCACAGGCTTTGACCAGTAGGAGCTCAGAAGTCTTCTTCAATTTCTTTTAACTCCCGTAGGGATCGATGGACGGGAGTTTTGCTCTCTGATCAGTTGATTAAGAGAGCTTCTTTCCTGCGGATATGAATCGTCCTGCCGATTCGAGTAAGGTTCTTGGACGGGCTGACGAGGAGGCAGTGGCGATTCATCGGGTTTCTTCCTATCCTTCAAGTCTTCACGTGATGCAGCAGCGATAGCTCAAACGTGGACATCGCGGGAGTTTTATACTTTCACGATTTGCTGCTTGCCGCTCCATTTTGAGGAACTTGAAGTTTCTTGAATCGCGAAAGCGATTTGAACTATCTTCGGTCGTCCTTCTATCATAGTCCCAGGCGGAACTTTCTTCTTCTTCAGTCAGGACTTCTTCTTCAGTCGGTAGATAGAAAAGGATAAGGGCGGTTCTCATCTTCTTCTTCATCCATTTAAATGAATGGATAATTTTCAAACTCATGAGTGAATAAGGAGGAGGAGGATGATAGGTTCACTTATAATCCTTGTGTTCATGCTTCAAAATAATTCTCCATCACTTTATTATCATGGATATGAAATCCATGAAGGACTTCACCGACTCTCCCATCATACTAGGGAGACCATTTTTAACTACCGCGAAAGCGATCACGGATTGGGACAAGGGGGAAGTTATATTTCAGGTTGGAGATAGCACGATGAAGGTGAGCATCAACAAATTGATGCCAAATCCTTCACATGAGTTCGATGAGGTAAGCGTCGTCGATATTTACGAGGATCCGGAGATCTCGAGTTGTATCGAGGAGACGATTGAGGATAGAAGATTCGAGGAGCGTGAGGATGATCCATTTCCCTCCGACGAGATGGCACCCGAGCTAAAACCGCTACGTTCTACCCTGAAATATGTTTTTCTTGATCATCATTGTGCTAACCCCGTTGTTATATCCTCGCAACTAGATCAGGACCAAGAGGAGAGATTATTGGCGGTCTTGAAAGGACGAAAGGAAGCGATTGGATGGAATTCGTCAGACCTTAAGGGAATTGATCCCTCTTTGTGCACGCATCGCATTTTCCTAGAGGAGGACTCTCGCCCCTCTAGAGAGGCACAAAGGCGGCTAAACCCTAAGGTATAGGATGCCATTTAGGATGAAATCCTTAAATGCCTTGATGCAGGTATCATATATCCCATCTCCGACAGTCCATGGGTCAGTCCAGTGCATGTTGTCCCCAAGAAGGCGGCGATCACCGTGACGACAAATGACAAGGGCGAAAAAATTTAGACGCGTCTTCCGACGAAGTGGAGAGTATGCATTGACTATCGGAAGCTTAACACGGTGACAAAAAAGGACCACTTCCCCTTGCCATTTATTGACCTAATTATTGACAAGCTTTCAGGTCAAGGATTTTATTGCTTCCTAGACGGCTACTCCGGGTATAATCAGTGAGTGATACACCCCGATGATCAGGAGAAGACGACATTTACATGTCCATTTGGCACATATGCATTTCAGCGCATGCCATTTGGACTATGTAACGCTCTTGCCACTTTTCACAAGTGCATGATGGCCATCTTCTCCGATTTTATAGGATAGAGCATGGAGGTCTTCATGAACGACTTTTCAATTTTCGGGCTGAGTTTTGATGCGTGATTAGAGCACTGATAACATGCATTTATAACTTAATTTCTTATCCTAATTAACTCATATTCATGCTTATTTTATGTGAATATGATGCATGTTATCATACTTTTTAGGAATTTTCTCCATTGGTATGTCATTTCACTAAAGTCGATATTTATGCATAAATTAGGGATAATTTTATGCTTGATTGATGATTACTCTTTTGCAAAGTTAAAATTAATAGAAGTTGATCTATTTTCTTAAATTACTTTGACTTTAGTGCATGTTTTGAAAGATAATTTCAAGATGAAAATGTGATTAAGAAGATTGTTTAAGAAATGAGTAAGTGATTTTTAATTCATCTTAATTTATTCTTTGAAAGTATAGTTTAGATGACAAGATATTAAAAAGGAAGGAATTTGTGATCCAATGGAGAAAATTTCAGTTAAAAAGGAGTTATACAAATGAATTTATGAATTTCTTAATTTTATAGTATTTTATGGATTTTATTTTGATTTTTCAGGATTTAGTTAATCGTGCGGGACCCACGGAGGTGACGTGGCATGATGCGGACACATGGCGGGGCCACGCAAGCCCACATGGATGCCTACGTGGTGCCTACATGGCGTGAATAGTGATATCGGACGGTCGGGATTAAATCGTGCAATCGGACGATCAGGATTAAATCGCGCAATCAGACGGTCAGGATTAAATCACGCAATTGGATGGCTGAAATCACACGGAGTGGAATCCGCGTCATGGGCCACGATCCCACCGATTACGCGCGATCTGACGGCTGAAACTACACGGAATGAAATCCGCGTCACGAGCCACCAATTTCGCGCGATCCGACGGCTGAAATCACACGGAGTGAAATCTGCGTCGTGGGCCACGATCCACCAATTTCGCACAAACTTATCTATAAATAGGCCTCATCTCCAATGTAAAATTCATCTTCTAGTTAGCCTCCTTATGGAGGTTGGCCATTGGGATCAAGGCTGCTAGGGAACAACTATCTTGGTATGTTTAGTTATTGTTTGTTCTTCTTATGTTCTTGTGTGTTCGCTTGGTATCTAAGATTGTGCGGCGTGACGAACCGAGTGCATCTAGATACCCGACTTGTTTCTTCGTATCCTCTTTTGTGATCGCTTGTTCCATGGCAAGAGTGTTTCATGTCAAAAGGCCAAGGGAGCACCGGTGGATCAGGTTTTATCTTCTTATCGTGTTTGGAATTTATCACCATCGGTTGAATCGATCTCGAGAAAGTTAGAGGGCCTTGTCACTTAGATCCCGCTCAAGGCTAGGGCAAGGGTCCTAGCCCTGTGAGGACTGAGGATAGGGGGCAAGGTTGTTACTATGCGCGTTCTAGTTGCTTATTCAGCACATTATTCTACCGTGATAGACGCCAAGCTTGGGCGGTAATTCAAGCTCCGGTAGAATAATGATGATTGCGTCACGATTAGACGGATTGACCGACACTTAGGGTTTATGTGTTAATCTTAGGATATTTCCTTCCTCTTATATCAATCTATTAATCAAACCAACTATAAAAATATCATCTTCAATTTTGCAAATTAGTTCATAGTGTTCTTCATTTTTTCCAATTTTAAGTCCAAAAAAATGCTGATTTTGAAAATAGGATATCTCTCTGATTATAATTCCAAATCACTTGATTTTGGTTTAGTTGGATTCATATTTTCATCACCATTTCGTGGATACAAACTCATCAAATTCCGAGTTCATTTGAACCTTCAATTTGACGTTTGACCAAGGACTGTTCATCTTTCATCAGAAGTCAAATGTTGACTTTTGGGGTCAATTACTTTCAATTAACAAATCAGAATTCGATCATTTTGGTCTATTTAGATTCCTCTGGTTCTTAGCTTTCCATTGACATATAAATTGAAAGATTTGGATTTCATTTGTCTAGTCAATTTGACGATTTCCTCTGAGGTGTTTATTTCGGGGATTTTCTGATATTTGATTTTCAATAATTCATAGTAAATCCACTTCTTATCCAAAAATCACGAATTATATACCAATAAATTCCATTTTCTCTCTAGTTTCGAAATATATAATTTTCATAATCTTCTAACTCTGTTTGATTATCTGATTTTACAGTACACCTGCTTTTGGTCAAAGTCAATGCTTTGACTTTGACTTTTGACTTTTCTCTATCAAATCCGAGAATTCAATTCTTAAAACTTCTTATTAGGTCTATCTATATCATTTCCATTCCTTACATCTTATTTTCTCTTATATAAAACCCCTTTTAAACCTAAGTTTGACGAAGTCAACTCTGCAATTAAAGTCAACCGTCCTCTCTATGGATCGACCCTTTACTTTACTTGATTTTCTATCTTATCTTTGTGAGTTAGGTTTGATAAATTTTTTTTTACCAACGTTTTTGTGTTTTAACGACGCACCAAAACGATCTGTCAAGCACTTAACGCAAATCCTCGACGTTTGCGTTAAGAAACGCATAGTCCTTAGTTTGGAAAAGTCCCACTTCAATGTAAGAGAAGGTATAGTGCTTTGGCATTTAGTCTCAAGCAATCGTTTGGAAGTGGACAAGGCCAAGGTCGAGGTAATTCAAGACCTTGCACTCCCTAAGTCGATAAGAGAACTTAGAAGTTTCCTACGGCATGTCGGCTTTTATCGTCAACCGCCATGGCCGACTTCTCTAAAATAGGAGATTTATTCAGGATTTTGCTAAAGTTTCAAAACCACTGACTTATCTTTTATGCAAGTAAAAAGATTTTATTATTGAGGAAGAAGGGAAGCACGCCTTTATGCAGCTGAAGCAATCAATAGTGGAAGCGCCTATTTTACAAAGTCCTAATTGGGACTTACCTTTTGAGATTATGTGTGACGCTTCTGATTTTGCACTGGGCGTGGTTTTGGGGAAACGAATCGATAAAAAGCCAACCGCCATATGTTATGCCAGCAAGATGCTAGCCGACGCTCAACTTAATTATACTACTACGGAGAAGGAGTTGTTGGCGGTCGTCTTTGCTTTGGAGAAGTTTAGGCTGTATATCTTGGGCAGTAAGATCATTGTCTACACGGATCATGCTGCATTGAAGTACTTGTTGTCCAAGAAAGAGGCTAAACCGTGACTGATTAGATGGGTTCTCCTCCTTCAAGAATTCAATTTGGAGATCAAAGACAAGAAGGGAAGTGAGAACTCAGTGGCTGATCATCTTTCTCGACTTCATACCACATCCTCAAGTGAGATTTGCGACACATTCCCCGATGAGCAGCTCCTCGACATTGCGACTAAGGTACCTTGGTTTGCGCATATTGTTAATTACTTAGTCACAAAATCTGTCCCCGATTATTGGAACACGCACAAAAAGAAGAAATTTTCCTATGATATTAGATATTATTTTTAGGAAGAACCCCAATTGTTCCATGTATGAGCTGATCAGATTATTCGACGATGCGTTCCAGAGGAGGAACAAGAGCATATTTTATCGATGTGTCACTCATCTTTATGTGGAGGACATTTTGCATCAAGAAATACTGGTGCAAAAAGTGCTACGAGTCGCTTTTATTGGCCAACTCTATTCAAGTAGGGAAGGCCAAAGACCGACCGTCTGTCGGTCAACCGGACCGAACCGAGACCGTCGGTCCCACAAAATGGGACCGACCGGTCTCGGTCCACTTCCGGTCCGGTCCTGATTTTCTCTTCGGTCCGGGACCAAAGAGAGAATCAGTGTCTTCTCTCTCCTCATTCCCGACATCTCTAACCTCTTCCCGCAATTCCGCATCTCTAACCGACATCTCTCTCCTCATTCCCGACGTCTCTTCGCCGAGCAAGAAGAGGGCGAAATCAAACCGGGATTACTTCCGTCGACTACTCGGTGCCAGGTATACCATCTGAACTCTTCATCCATTCCGCATCTCGGTAACCTGGGCGGTTTTCGAACGCTTCTTCCATCGCCATTCCGCGTATTTCTATTTTTTTCAATTCAAAAATTTTGAATTTTTTTCATTCCGCTCTCCTCTCTCGCTCCCTCTCTTCGTGTGTCGTTTATCTTTCTCTCGGGGCCTAAGGTGGAGTGAGGAAGAAGAGAGCACATTCTGGACGCTCCCTCTCCTCTCTCGCTCCCTCTCTTCGTGTGCTTCGCACATTCTCGACGCCTCTCGAAGAGCCGGATACCTCTCCGCGGAATGGAAAGTAAAATCTCCGTCAACCCGGGATATCCTTTACGAGAACCATGACGAAGAAAGGCGGCAATAGAATATCTGAAATAATCACCGGAACGCACTTGTAGAAGATAGACTCCCCTGCACGAGGACTGTTCGCCTCGTAACCTCCGAGAGAGAGATTGGGATTTATCGAGGATTCTCGACGGGGAGGCCTTTTTCTCGTCATGGTTCCCTGGCATGCGCCCGCAGCACGCGTAGGGGGAGGAGGAGGAAAAATTTCTTCCTCCTCCACCTCCCTCTCTCCCTCCTTGCGTCTCCTCGCGACGGAAATTGCTTCCGTCGCGAGGCGACCGCAAGGAGGGACGAGCCTCCCTATTTCCTCCTTCTTTCCTCTTTTCTCCTCCCTATTTCCTCTTCCTCTCCTCTCTCTTGCCTTCTCCCTCTCTTTCTCTCTTTCCCGAAATTCTTTCCTTCTTCCGCGCTCTCTTCCTCTCTCTCCTTCCCTCTCGCGACGGAAATTTTTTTCAGTCGCGAGGAGTTCTTTCCCCCTCTCCCGTAACCTCTCTCCGTCTTCCGCTTTCCTCTTTTTTTCTTTCTCTTTCTTCTCCTCTTCCCCTCTTCCTTCTTCTCGCGACGTCTCCTTTCTCTCTCTTCTTTTTCTCTTCTTTCTCTTCGCTTTCTCTCTTCCTCCGCGAATGTCTCTCTCTCCCTCTCCTTCCTTATTTCTCTCTCTTTATCTCTCTCTTTTTCTCTCTCTCCCGCTGTCTTTCTCTCTCTACTCGGGTCTCCTTGCCATGGAAATGGCTTCCGTCGCGAGGAGAACTTCTCTCTTCTGATCGCTCTTCCCTCTCGCTCCCTTCCTCTCTCTCCCGCGAATTCTCTCTCTCGGTCTATCGAGGATTGGGATTTAAAGCTGTTAGTTTCTATATCTTTTTCTTCATTTAAATAGAGAGGAGATCAGAAGAGAGAAAGGGTCAAAGGAAGCTCCCAAAGATGGCATGCGGCAATCCTTTCAGAGTTTCTACCGCTGAGATAGAAGAATGACAGATGGAAACCGCGAGGAGGGAAATGAGAGAGAGTTGTAGTGTTTCATGATGGATTCATTCCTCAACTTGGTAGAAAGAGGGCACCATGCAACGTCAATATAGATCTAAATAGAGATTGTAGAGATTGTTACCATGGAGATTGTAGATTGTTACTCCTTGTTCTATTCCTCCTTTAATATGATTTTTTTTATAAAAAAAAGACTATTATTTTGTTTTAAATAATTCAGTATTTTACAAGATTATTTATTTTCTGTTGTGATCATTATGATTGATCAATTCAGTAACTATAAATTTGACTATAATTTTTTTTATTAATGGACGTTGATACATTTATCTCTTTTCAGGTACGCATATTCATGGTCAAGAGAGACCGAAGTTGAGACCGAACCGGACCGTGACCGAGGTGGACCGAGACCGAGACTTGGACCGAATGGTGTGCCAAAAACCGGACCGTGACCGGGACCGCCCAACCCTATATTCAAGGATGCGATCAAATATTACAAGGAGTGTCTAAAGCGCCAATCCGCATTAAACATCTCAAAGCAAGATGAAATGCCCTTGCAAACCATCCTTGAGGTAGAAATTTTTATCTTTGGGGAAATGCTTTCATGGGACCATTTCTACCGTCGTAAGGAAAAGAGTACACTCTTGTAGCGGTGCACTATGTGTCCAAATGGGTCGAGGCGATACCAACGAGGACAAACGATCATCGAGTGGTTAATAAGTTTATTGTTAACAATATCTTTTCTTGATTCGGTTGTCCTAGAGCTATTATTAGTGATGGTGGATCTCATTTTACAAACTCTCATTTCAGGAATTTGCTTAAGAAATATGGAGTCCATCATCGCGTCACGACCCTGTATGACCCCCAAGCGAATGGCCAAGTAGAAGTCAGCAATAGAGAAGTCAAGAACATCTTGAAGAAGATCATTCGCACGGATGGAATAGATTGGGCAGCAAAGCTAGCGGATGCACTATGAGTCTACCGCACCGCATTCAAGACACCCATCGTGATATCTCTTTTTAGGCTCATTTATGACAAACCTTGCCAGCTCCCCATCGAGTTAGAGCATAGAGCATATTGGGTCATTAAAAAGCTCAATCTATCTCTTGATCAAGCTGAAAAAGAAAGACTTCTATAACTTCAAGTGCTCCAAGAACTACGAAATGAGTCGTATCAAAATGTCAAGATTTATAAGGCCAAAAATAAAGCCTTTCATGACAAGCACATTAATAGGAAAACTTTTCAGGTTCATGACAAGGTATGGCTTTATAATTTTTGTCTTAAACTCTTTCCAGGGAAATTGCGCTCAAGATGGGATGGTCCATATGAGATCCTTGAAGTGTTTGACAATGGATCGGTCTTGATTTTAGACCCCAAGACCAAGAATTCCTTCAAGGTAAATAGACATAGGTTGAAACCATATATTGGTGAAGAAGGACCCCCACCTCCCCATAGTGAAGAGCTGCAATCCCTTGAGATCTCAGCCACTAGTTAGTCATTAGAGGGAGTTACGTCTAGCTAAAGACGGAAAACTTAGCGCTTGTTATGAGGCAACCCATCTTTATCTTTATTTTTGCATTTACTTTCTACTTTTGTTCTTACTTTTGCATTTATTTTTACTTTTATTTTTGCTGTTTGCTTTGATGTTTTCTGTTGTTTTTTCGATAAGTTCAGTAGGTGCTAAGGAGAAGAGAACATCAAAGGAAGAAATTCAACCTCAAAACAACTCCACAAATGAAGAGAAGATTACAATCGATGCAAATTCCCACTAAGTTTTTCTTTTATCCCTTATGTCTATTTTCTTTTTTACTAGTGTTGCATGCCATGCATAATGATTGTCATCACTTTTCCATGAGCATGTTGATCTTTATTGAGGACAATAAAAGGAATGAGCATGGGGGGGAGTTTTCTACAAAACATAAAATTTTTGTATTCTTTCATTTAGTATTCTATGCATGATCTGATTTTTAAACATGTGAAGAGCAACATGATCTCTCCAAAACCACATGAAATAATAAAACATAGAGTACATTGACACCCCCACTTGTTTAGAAAGTCGTGGGAAGAGCAACCTTAAGTGTTATGTTAAAGAGATGGTAGAGTCGATGGAATTATGGATCTAAGTATTCCTTTGGGGAACCATAAAATCCAAACTAAGGATTTACTCAAGCTCATAGTATGATTTTTCAAAACTTTATATACTTCTCATCTACTCATTCTTCTTTCTAAATCTTGAGTTAATGACTCCTTGCACGCACATCTTTCCGCTTTCCATAGCAAGTCGTAGCTTGTATCATCATTTGTTGGTACTACTATTATTGACATTGTGAAGCTTCCTGATCCATAGAGATACCAAAACCTCTTCGGGGGAATAAGCTGCATGTCTACTAAGGACGACACATGGGTAGGATGAGCACCATGAAATGAGTAATGTTGTTTTTCAATAAAGTTGCATAAAAAGCCTTGTAAATGTCAAATTCTGAATTATCTAATCTCTTTCTTCAAAAAGACTTGCAGCAAGTAGAATTAGGATGAATAAAGTAGAATTAGAAAGAAAGAAAAAGACAAAAAATTGAATTAGGATGAAAGAAAGAAAAAGAATAAAAAGTAGAATTAGAATGGTAAGTTACCTCCCATATTTTTTAGCCGACTCTATTCTATAGCCATTATGTATGAAAAGGATGATGATTGTTTCTTCTTCTTGTGCCTCTATCATGTCCATAGTGCAAGGAGCAAGAAACGATTGGTTTGGTATGATGAATTTTTTTAATTATATATATTCTATTAGTATGTAGAGCAAGAGGATTCTTAGTTTATTTGGTGGATTAAATTGTTTGCCGGAGGAATGCCATGACCCTAAGTTTATAGTACATTACCTTCTTCTTGGCATCATTTAAGGTAGAACATTCATTTCAGCTTCTATCAATGCTTAACCCATGATTTTCTAAAGCTTGTTAGTCCTATTACATGTTCTTTGTCTTTCCATTGCTAAGGAACTAGAAATGATTTAAGTTGGGGGGTGTGATAACATCCATATTTAACTAAAATTCTGATCTTAAATAACTAATATTTCATGCTTATTTTATGTAATTACGATGCATGTTATCATAGTTTTATGAATTTTCTCCATTGGTATGCCATTCTACTAAAGTCCATTATGTGCTTTATAGATATTTGATATTTTACAAGGTTATTTACTTCCCTAAATGACTTTAGTAGATGATTAGAAGATTTAATTTCAAGAAGAGAATGTTGGATGATATAAAATAGACTTCATAAGAAATTATCTATGTTTATTTGAATTCATCCTATATGATTCTTTTTAATTTGTATTTTTTTAGATGGCATAATATTAAAGATGAAAGAATTTGTGATCCAATGGAGAAACATTTGAGTTAAAAAGGAGTTATACAATTGAATTTATGAATTTCTTAATTTTTCAGAATTTTCTAGATTTTATTTTGATTTTTCAAGATTTATCTAATCTCTTTCTTCAAAAAGACTTGCAGCAAGTAGAATTAGGATGAATAAAGTAGAATTATAAAGAAAGAAAAAGACAAAAAATTGAATTAGGAGGAAAGAAAGAAAAAGAATAAAAAGTAGAATTAGAATGGTAAGTTACCTCCCATATTTTTTAGCCGACTCTATTTTATAGCCATTATGTATGAAAAGGATGATGATTGTTTCTTCTTCTTGTGCCTCTATCATGTCCATAGTGCAAGGAGCAAGCAACGATTGGTTTGGTATGATGAATTTTTTTAATTATATATATTCTATTAGTATGTAGAGCAAGAGGATTCTTAATTTATTTGGTGGACTAAACTGTTTGCCGCAAGAATGCCATGACCCTAAGTTTCTAGTACATTACCTTCTTCTTGGCATCATTTAAGGTAGAACATTCATTTCAGCTTCTATCAATGCTTAACCCATGATTTTTTAAAGCTTGTTAGTCCTGTTACATGTTCTTTGTCTTTCCATTGCTAAGGGAATAGCAATGATTTAAGTTGGGGGTGTGATAACATGCATTTATAACTTAAATTCTTACCCTATTTAACGCATATTCATTCTTATTTTATGTGAATATGATGCATGTTATCATATTTTTTACGAATTTTCTTCATTGGTATGTCATTTCACTAAAGTCGATATTTATGCATAAATTAGGGTTGATTTTATGCTTGATTGATGATTAATCTTTTGGAAAGTTAAAATTAATAGAAGTTAATCTCTTTTATTGAATTACTTTGACTTTAGTGCATGTTTTTGAAAGATCAATTTCAAGATGACAATGTGATAATGATATTAAGAAGATGTCTTAAGAAATGATTTAAAATAATTTTTAATTCATCTTAGATTCTTCTTGGAAATTATATTATAGATGACATGATGTTTAAAAGGAAGAAATTTGTGATCCAATACAGAAAATTTGGATTCAAAAGGAGTTGCATCTTTAAATTTATAAATTTCTGAAGTTTCTGCCCTTTTTCGGATTTTAAATTGATTTTTATTGAATTTATATTAATTTTTCTTACCTAAAATCGCAAAAAAGGGGGTTTTTATTCCACAGACCCCGCGGAGCTGATGTGGCATGGACGCTGACATGGCGCGCGGGACAAGCGCGGATGCGACGTGGCATTGAGGCCACGTGGCAAGGCCGCGCATGGCCCACGCAAGGCGCAGGTAGCCCAGACACGTGGCATGAGGCCACGCGGGTCCACGCCGACGCCCGTGAGGGGCACCACGTGGCAGGGGGGTTAGCAGGTGAAGGGCCCAAGGGTTAGTGGGCCCTAGCAAGTATATTGCGGCGGTAACGCAAACGCTTACCACCCCTCTACATTTCATACGCGCGGTTTACGCTCATTCCCTCCATGTGCGACTAAGTTCCCTGGAGGGTTTTAATGTGCAAGCGACGTGGCGGCATCACGGGCGTCGGATCCTATCACGAGGCATCGATCACGTCGACTCGAGTCCACGCGATCGAAATCAAAACACGTGTGTGAAATCCAACTTAAGTGAAATCGATCTACCTCTCATCTGGCGACGCGTAGATGCTTTGGGAGCATCCGATCTTCATCAGACGGGCAAGGCAAGCGAATGACGTGGACTCATCTTAACAAGTGAGGGAGATTAGACGGCGACGATGAGTTGTGGCTTATGATCGTGGCTCACGATCGCGGCTCGATCGTGGCTCGATCGTGGCTCGATCGTCGCGCGATCGTGGCCCAATCGCCACGCTATCGTGGCCAACCTACCTTGCAATTTGGGCCACGATTACCTCCAACTGATGGGCCACGATCATCGTGCAATCCTGGCCATCAAAACCATCTCCTGACCAGATCGAACGGTCCGAAATTCGCGCGGAAAAGCCCCTTTAAATTAGATGTATTCCCTCTTAATTTTCTGAACCTTTGATTGATTCGTGAAGCAATTAAGCAAATTTGGAGCAAAATCTTGAGTTCTTTATGATCTCCCCGTGTTAAGACTTGATTTCGATAAAAATCGGAGCGGGATTGATCATGAATTCCATCGGATTTCGTCGGATTTTCCCCTTGAACGCCGAACGTCCGCGAGGAAGAAATCAAGCCAAATCTGCTTCAATCCGAGTGAATTGAAGTCTCATTCTTGTGATAATCGAGTTAGTAGTGATATTCGATCAATTATCAAGTGGTAATTTGAGTTATAATTAGGTTTAGATCTTTAATTTTGAGTTTTAGTTCTTAGTGTTCTTCAATTTTGCCTAATTTTAGTCCAAAATATTACTGACTTTGAAAAATAATATCTCTCTTATTATAACTCTGAATCACATGATTTTGATTTTATTGGATTCCTTATTTCATCAGCTTTCCGTGAATAGCAAATTCATCAAATTCCGAGTTCATTTGACCCCTCAATTTGACGTTTGACCGAGCATTGTTTATTTTCAATCCAAATTTGAACGTTGACTTTCGCGGTCAATTACTTTCAAAATACAAATTGGAAGTCAATCATTTTGGTCTCTTTAGAATCCACTGGTTCTTAGCTTTCCATTGATAAATAAATTGTAATATTTTTATATCATTCGCTAGTCAATTTGATGATGTCCTTTGAGGTGTTCATTTCAGGGATTTTCTGATCTTTGATTTTCAATAATTCATAATAAATCTATTTCTTCTCACAAAATCACGAATTTTATATCACTAAATTCCATTTTCCTTCTAGTTTCCAAATATATAATTTTCATAATCTTCTAACATCTTTTGGTTCTCTGATTTTACAGAACTTCAACTGTTGGTCAAAGTCAATGCTTTGACTTTGACTTTTGACTTTTCTCTGTCAAATCTGAGATCTTAATTCTTAAAATTTCTTATTTAGTATATTTATATCATTTCTATTCATAAAATCTTATTTCTACTTCTTTAAAACTTCTTTTAAACCTAAGTTTGACCAAGTCAACTCTGCAATTAAAGTCAGCCTTGTTCTCTGTGGATCGACCCAATACTTACGCTTTACTTGATTTTATATCTTTGTTATTATGAGTTTGGTATTATAAAGTTTGTTTGACCGACATTTGTGTGTTTTAAATGACTGCACAAAATGCTTCGTCACCGACCTAGAGTCTCTACGAGTGATAGTGATGATAGATTGTTAGAGGCTTTTAGATAGGTTACTATCACCATTCCACTAGTAGATGCCATCCAGCATATTCCATCCTACGCAAAGTTCTTAAAAGGAATTTGCACCCCTACGAGGAAGCCGAAACGTATCCATATGAGTGAGACCATTAGTTCTATCATGCTGAGTACGCTTCCTCGTAAGCAACGTGATCCGGGAGCTCCCATGATTAATTGTGAGATAGGGGGTAGGACTTTCACTCGATCTCTCTTCGACACAGGGGCTAGTGTCAATATTCTCCCGAAGGGAGTGTATGACATTTGTTCACTTGGCGAGTTGCAGCCATTATTTATCGAGTTGAGCTTAGTGGATGGATCCGTGAGATGACCTCACGACATAGTGAAGGATGTGATAGTTAAGGTTGAAAACTGCTACTTTCCGGTAGACTTCATTATCGTGGATATGAAATCCATGAAGGACTTCACCGACTCTCCCATCATACTATGGAGACCATTTTTAGCTACCGCGAAAGCGATCACGAATTGGGGCAAGGCCGAAGTTATATTTCAAGTTAGAGATAGCACGATGAAGGTGAGCATCAACAAGTTGATGCGACATCCTTCACATGAGTCAGATGAGGTAGGCGCCGTCGATATTTACGAGGATCCGGAGATCTCTAGTTGTATCAAGGAGACGATGGTGGGTATTGAGGGCAAGAGCTTCGAGGAGCCCGAGGATGATCCATTTCCCTCTGGTGAGATGGCACCCGAGCTAAAACCTCTACCTTCTACGTTAAACCCTAAGGTATGGGATGTTGTTAAGGATGAAATCCTTAAATGGCTTAAAGGAGGTATCATTTATCCCATTTTTGATAGTCCATGGGTCAGTCTGGTGCATGTTGTCCCCAAAAAGGCGGGGATCACTATGACGACAAATGGCAAGGGCGAGGAAATTCAAACACGTCTTCCGACGAAGTGGCGAGTGTGCATTGACTATTGGAAGCTAAACGCGACGACTGAAAAGGACCACTTTCCCTTGCCATTTATTGATCAAATTCTTGACAACCTTTGAGGTCAAGGATTTTATTGCTTCTTAGACGGCTACTCCAGGTATATTCAGTTAGCGATACACCTCGATGATCAGGAGAAGACAACGTTTACATGTCCATTTGGTACATATGCATTTTAGCGCGTGCCATTTGGACTAGAGAATGCTCTTGCCACTTTTCAGAGGTGCATGATGGCCATCTTCTCCGATTTTATAGGAGAGAGCATGGAGGTCTTCATGGACGACTTCTCAGTTTTCAGGCCGAGTTTCGATGTGTGCTTAGAGCACTTAACGCAAATCCTCGACATTTGCATTAAGAAACGCCTAGTCCTTAGTTGGGAGAAGTCCCACTCCATGGTAACTCGGCCTTAAGAGAAGGTATACTGCTTGGGCATGTAGTCTCAAGCAAAGGTTTGGAAGTGGACAAGGCCAAGGTCGAGGTAATCTAAGACCTTGCACTCCCAAAGTCAATAAGTGATAACATACTAAATAAATATTATAAAATATGATTATTAATGCAAATTAAGGTATAAATGATTTAATTTCCATGCATGTTATCATATTTATGTGTATTTTTCTATCATTCCATGAAAAAGTCAGTATAATCTCAAAACTACTTTAAATTATGGTTAAATATGATGATTTAAAGATAAATAACTTAAATAACCCATCTTTACTTGAGATTATAGATGTTTTAAGAGTTAAAATAATGAGAGAAATCATTTTATAAACATTTATTTATATTTTTTTAAGAGAAAACACTTAAAGAATAAATATATTTTTGAAATAAAAATTAAAACTCTCATTATTTATCAATGTTTATCTTTTAGAATGATAGATAATTAAATTTTGGATCAAATGAAACAAACTTGGATTAATTTGGATTTATATTTTAAAAGTTATGAATTTTCTAATTTTAAGGGATTTTTTCGGATTTTTCTAAATTCATTTTGCGATTTTAAAATTGATTTTAAAATAAGCAAAAAATGGGGGGTTCATTCGTGCAGGGCCACGTGGATGCGACGTGGCACTCAAGCCACGTGGCAGCGCCATGCGGGCCCACGCGACGCCTACGCGGCGCGGATGTGACGTGCTATATATATTTATCATAATTATAAGGATTATAGTACATATAAGCATTCCGTATTCGGAATTTAAGCTAACCTTACATATTGTCACTCCTTATAAACCCCCGTCTTCTCTCGAATTTTTCCCGTGTGGGACAAAGTTCCACACGGTATTTTGAGTGCAGGACACCTGGCCAAATAAGGAACGCTGGATCAACCAATCGAACGATTGTCGCGCGTGGATTTAGTGGACTCATGGTCCACCGCATCACGATCACGCACGTGCCCTAATTGAGGGAGTTATAACGGTCGTGATGAAACGTGCGGGGGGCGCATCTTGACCGTCAGATCGCGATTCAACGGGAGCGATCGGATCCGTTTTATAACGCTTATCATCGGTTCAAATCCAAGCCCTCCATCGGCAATCCAACGGATGAGATCTAATCGAAATGGTCCACGATGGACCGTTTCATTGTAACCGTTGATCGTTTCGATCGGACGGTTACGCCCAAAACTTGTATAAATAGAGATGTTCTTCCGCTTTCTAAAGCATTCGAGATAGAAATCAATCCGATTGATCTGTTGTGACAGCTCCCTTCTTGAATCTCTAGATCCTAGCCTCTTCTACATGCAATTCCACATCCATGGAGAGTCTAAGATCGAGATTTTATTGAGAGACGAAGGAAAAATCAAAGCTTGAACTCCACGATCGCGTTCTTCCTATTTTCAATGATTGAGGTCATTAATCGTGTTAATTCAATCGCTATTTGGGGGTTAGTGAGTCAGTTTTTGCTAATCTATCATCCATTTATGCTTGATTTCAATTTAGACTAGGAATTGAAGTTTAATTTTGCTTAATTTTAGTGAAAATTGCGATTTACGATTTCGGAAATTTCTCCCCACTTCGATCTTCAATTTCTCCGTGAAATCAAGATCAATTTCGATGATTTTTGATTCCGTGGAAATGATTTGAAGCTCTCTTTCATAATCTACCATTTTCCCCTATTTCTATCATCAATTCATCATCCGATTTGATCAAATTCGAAGAGATCATCATAAATTTCCTAATTTCCCTGTGGATTCGATCCTTATTTATCATTATACTCCTCAATTTGAGATATTTTCATCAAATTGGTATGTTTGGACTTTGTTTTGACATGAGACCGTGTGAAATCGACGACCTCACGGTCTCTGCTCGTCAATAAGAGAATTTAGAAGTTTCCTAGGGCATGTCGGCTTTTATCGTTGCTTTCTTCAGGATTTTGCTAAAGTTTCAAAACAACTGACTTCTCTTTTATGCAATGAAAAAGATTTTATCATTAAGGAAGAAGGAAAGCACGCCTTTATGCAGCTGAAGCAATCATTAGTGGAAGTGCCTATTTTACAAAGTCCTAATTGGGACTTACCTTTCGAGATTATGTGTGACGCTTCTGATTTTGCAGTGGGCGCGGTTTTGGGGTAACGAATCGACATGAAACCGACCACCATATGTTACGCGAGCAAGACGCTAGCCGACGCTCAACTTAATTACACTACTACAGAGAAGGAGTTGTTAGCGGTCGTCTTTGCTTTGGAGAAGTTTATGCCGTATATCTTGGGCAGCAAGATCATTCTATACATGGATCATGCCGCATTGAAGTACTTGTTGTCCAACAAAGAGGCTAAACCCGACTGATTCGATGGGTTCTCCTTCTTCAAGAATTCGATTTGAAGATCAAAGACATGAAGGGAAGTGAGAACTCAGTGGCTGATCATCTTTCTCGACTTCATACTACATCCTCAAGTGAGATTTGTGACACATTTCCCGGTGAGCAGCTCCTCGGCGCTGCGACTAAGGTACCTTAGTTTGCGCATATTGTTAATTACTTAGTCACAAAATCTGTCCCTGATTATTGGAACAGGCACAAAAAGAAGAAATTTTCCTATGATATTTGATATTATTTTCGGGAAGAACCCCAATTGTTCCATGTAGGGCTGATCAAATTATTCGCGATGCGTTCCAGAAGAGGAACAAGAGCATATTCTATCAATGTGTCTGATAACACATAAATTTACGACCTTTAATTCTGTATTTTTCATATACATTGGGCTTAAAATGAATATATTTATGTGTTATTATAATTAAAATTGCTTAATTTGGCTTTATTATGATTTTATGGTATTTCGTGAACTTTATAATATTTGGATATCTCTCTTAGATTATAAATGAGCAATGAAATGAATTTTTATAGCAAAATATATTTTTTGTTTGGATTTATAAGTGATTTAAATGAATTTTCATGGCTTATTTCCAATTAATCTAATGATACTTGCATAATTAAGGGCGTCAGGGAGCATATCTACAAATCTCAGTTTTGAAAGGTAAGTTAGATAGACGCTACCAGATCGCGACACGTGTCGCAATCTGGTAGCAGCGTCGTTAGAATGATTTTCTCTTGATTTTATTTTTTATTATTATTATAATCATCACGTTTTTTTGTCATTTACTTACCGTGCAGATGACGTGGCGAGTAGCTGTAATAGTTGACTTTTAAGGGAGAACAGGGAGAGCAACGTGGCGCTCTCTCATTCGTCGCGGGCAACCTATTTTGTTTTGTCCTTTTCCTATTTCGTCGTTTTGTTTTTCTAAGTTTCTTTGTTTTGTCGTTTTGTCGAATCGATTTCGTCGTTTTCTTTTTAGTTCATTTTGTCGTTTTCTTTTCCGCCGTCATTTTTGACGGTAATGAGGAATGAGAGAGCGACGTGGCGCTCTCTCATTCGCCGTAAAATAGAATCGCGCTCTCTCGCCTGACATTTCTTATTAAAATATTAATTCGATTTCTTTCTTACCTGCGTAGGCGAGGCGAGCCGTCATCTTTGACCGAGAAGCGCGAATAAGAGAGCGACGTGGCGCTCTCTTATTCGCGCTAAATAAGGAATCTGCGGCGAAAGTGAATCGCCGCAGATTCCTTTCACTTACCTTCTTTTGGATTTATCTAAAAGACTTAATTACCTTGCAGGTGATGTGGCTGACATCTGATTGCCGGGGTGATGATGACGTGGCACAATCTCAGGAGCTGATGAGGGAGGACTGCTGACGTTGGAAAACACCCGATCGACGGCTAGAAACGCTCGGTAAAGAAAGATTGATATCTCACGATCTAGTCGTCCGATCGAGATGAAATTTTGAAGATAGGCTAATCTCATTGTTCTCTTTCCATCCGTACCATTGAGATTTCCATCGGACCCCCAAACCTCTCGAAAATCAATCTCGACCGTCGGATTGAGAGGAAGCCCTAACTCCTAAAAGTTCTCCTCCTCCACTCCGAATTCCTTTGTCTTTTGGCTCTCTCTTGACACCAGGTCACCAGCAGGAAAGGGGGAGAAGCTCAGGCCCAAGCTAAGCATCATCGGATGCTTGAGTTTGATCTGGAGAAGGAGAACAAGAGGAGATCGTCGTCGTAGCGAATCAAGCACCACCCGGCCTAGGATTGCCACCAACACGGGGTTTGTGGGAAGATTTTGAGGAGGGATTCTCTTGTAAGCCTTTTCCATGGATAATGTAGGATCTTTTCTTCTATTCTAATTGTAGGTTATTGCATTTGCTTCACAAATCATACCAAACCATATCATCTATCTCCACATGATTTCACCTCTCTTATCTCTCCCTCATTTCTGTTTTCTCACCTTCCATCAATCTCTTCTCTTCCAATTCTCATCTCTTTTCCTCTAATTAGTACTACAGAAATATAATCTCACCAATTACATCCATTACCTCTATATAATTCACCTTCTAACCTCTAATATCCTCCACTTTAGGAATTCACTCCTTCTTCTACTTTCGTCTCAACCCTCATTACCTAGATTCCCTGAGGATCGACCCTTGCTTACTACTGTCCTAAGTGAGGAATTATAAATGTATTGAATGAATTAGAACACACAACAACGATATAATCAACCAAGTTTTAGTTCATCAGTGTCACTCATCTTTATGTGGAGGACATTTTGCATCGAGAAAGACTGGAGCGAAGGTGCTACAAAGTGGCTTCTATTGGCCAACTCTATTCAAGGATGCGATCAAGTATTGCAAAGAATGTCTAAAGTGCCAATCCGCATTGAACATCTCAAAGCGAGATGAAATGCCCTTTCAAACCATCCTTGAGATAGAAATTTTTGATCTTTGGGGGATTGACTTTATGGGACCATTTCCACCTTTGGAGGGAAAAGAGTATATTCTTGTAGCGGTGGACTATGTGTCTAAATGGGTCGAGGCGATACCGACGAGGACAAACGATCATCGAGTGGTTAATAAGTTTATTGTTAATAATATCTTTTCTCGATTCGGTTGTCCTAGACCTATTATTAGTGATGGTGGATCTCATTTTACAAACTCTCATTTCAGGAATTTGCTTAAGAAATATGGAGTTCATCATCGCATCACAACCCCGTATCACCCCCAAGCGAATGGCCAAGTAGAAGTTAGCAATAGAGAAGTCAAGAACATCTTGAAGAAGATCATTCGCACGGATGGAATAGATTGGGCAGCGAAGTTACCTGATGCTCTATGGGCCTACTGCACCGCATTCAAGACACCCATCGGGATGTCTCCTTTTAGGCTCATTTATGACAAACCTTGCTAGCTCCCCGTCGAGTTAGAGCATAGAGCATATTTGGTCATTAAAAAGCTCAATCTATCTCTTGATCAAGCTGGAAAAGAAAGACTTCTATAACTTCAAGAGCTCCAAGAACTACGGAATGAGTTGTATCAAAATGTCGAGATTTATAAGGCCAAAAATAAAGCCTTTCATGACAAGCACATTAATAGGAAAACTTTTCAGGTTCATGACAAGGTATGGCTTTATAATTTTTTTCTTAAACTCTTTCTAGGGAAATTGCGCTCAAGGTGGGATGGTCCATGTGAGATCCTTGAAGTGTTTGATAATGGATCGGTCTTGATTTTAGACCCCAAGACCAAGAATTCCTTAAAGGTAAATAGACATAGGTTAAAACCATATATTGGTGAAGAAGGACCATCACCTCCCCATAGTGAAGAGCTGCAATCCCTTGAGATCTCAGCCACTAGTTAGTCATTAGAGGGAGTTACGTCTAGCTAAAGACGAAAAACTTAGCGCTTGTTATGAGGCAACCCATCTTTATCTTTATTTTTGCATTTACTTTCTACTTTTGTTCTTGTTTTTGCATTTATTTTTTATTTTTATTTTTTTTTGGCTTTGATGTTTTCTGTTGTTTTTTCGATAAGTTCAGTAGGTGCTAATGAGAAGAGAACATCAAAGGAAGAAATTCAACCTCAAAACAACTCCACAAATGAAGAGAAGATTGCAACCGATGCAAATTCCTGCTAAGTTTTTATTTTATCCCTTATGTCTATTTTCTTTTTTACTAGTGTTGCATGCCATGCATAATGATTGTCATCACTTTTCCATGAGCATGTTGATCTTTATAGAAGACAATAAAAGGAATGAGCATGGGGAGAGTTTTCTAGAAAACATAAAATTTTTGCATTCTTTCATTTAGTATTCTATGCATGATCTGATTTTTAAACATGTGAACAGCAACATGATCTTTCCAAAACCACATGAAATAGTAAAGCATAGAGGACATTCACACCTCTACTTGTTTATAAAGTCGAAGGAAGAGCAACCTTAAGTGTTATGTTGAGGAGATGGTAGAGTCAATGGAATTATGGATCTAAGTATTCCTTTGGGGAACCATAAAATCCAATATAAGGATTTACTCAAGCTCATAGTATGATTTTTCAAAACTTTATATACTTTTTATCTACTCATTCTTCTTTCTAAATCTTGAGTTAATGACTCCTTGCCCGCCCATCCTTCCCCTTTCCATAGCAAGTCGTAGCTTGTATCATCCTTTATTTGCACTACTATTATTGACATAGTGAAGCTTCCTGATCCATAGAGATACCAAAACCTATTCGGGGGAATAAGCTGCATGTCTATTAAGGACGACATATGGGTAGGATGAGCACCATGAAATGAGTAATGTTGTTTTCAATAAGTTGCATAAAAAGCCTTATAAATTTCAAATTCTGAGTTAACTAATCTCTTTCTTCAAAAGGGCTTGCAGCAAGTAGAATTAGGATGAATAAATGAGAAATAGAATTAGGAAGAAATAAAAAGAAAGAAAAAGTAGAATTAGGATGAAAGAAAGAAAAAGAAAAAAGAAAGTAGAATTATAATGGTAAGTTACCTCCCATGTGTTTTAGCCGACTCTATTTTATAGCCATTATGTATGAAAAGGATGATGCTTGTTTCTAGTTCTTGTGACCTTATCATTCATGCCTATAGTGCAAGGAGAAAGCAACGATTGGTTTGGTATGATGAATTTTTTTAATTATATATATTTCTATTAGTATGTAGAGCAAGAGGATTCTTAGTTTATTTGGTGGATTAAATTGTTTGCCGGAGGAATGCCATGACCCTAAGTTTATAGTACATTACCTTCTTCTTGGCATCATTTAAGGTAGAACATTCATTTCAGCTTCTATCAATGCTTAACCCATGATTTTATAAAGCTTGTTAGTCCTATTACATGTTCTTTTGTCTTTCCATTGCTAAGGAACTAGAAATGATTTAAGTTGGGGGTGTGATAACATCCATATTTAACTAAAATTCTGATCTTAAATAACTAATATTTCATGCTTATTTTTATGTAATTACGATGCATGTTATCATAGTTTTATGAATTTTTCTCCATTGGTATGCCATTCTACTAAAGTCCATTATGTGCTTTATAGATATTTGATATTTTACAAGGTTATTTACTTCCCTAAATGACTTTAGTAGATGATTAGAAGATTTAATTTCAAGAAGAGAATGTTGGATGATATAAAATAGACTTCATAAGAAATTATCTATGTTTATTTGAATTCATCCTATATGATTCTTTTAATTTGTATTTTTAGATGGCATAATATTAAAGATGAAAGAATTTGTGATCCAATGGAGAAACATTTGAGTTAAAAAGGAGTTATACAATTGAATTTATAAATTTCTTAATTTTTCAGAATTTTCTAGATTTTATTTTGATTTTTCAAGATTTATTTAATCGCCCGGGACCCACGGATGTGACGTGGCGCGATGCGGACACATGCCGGGTCCACGCAAGCCCACATGGATGCCTACATGGTGCCTACGTAGCGTGAACAGTGACATCAGACGGTCGGGATTAAATCGGGCAATCAGACGGTCAGGATTAATTCACGCGATTGAACAGCTGAAATCACACGGAGTGGAATCCGCATCATGGGCTACGATCCCACCGATTACGCGCGATCCGACGGCTGAAATTACACGGAGTGAAATCCGCGTCACGAGCCACGATCCCACCAATTTCGCGTGATCCGACGGCTGAAATCACACAGAGTGAAATCCGCGTCATGGGCCACGATCCACCAATTTCGCACAAACTTCTATATAAATAGATGTTCTCTCCCTTTGTAAACTTAACTCTTGATTGATTCGTAATTAAGCGAATTTGGAGCAAAATCTTAAGTTCATCATGATTCCCCTGCGTTTAGACTCAATTACGATCCGATTGCAGCAGGATTCGTCATGATTAATCGTTGGATTTCATCGAATTTTCCCCTTGAACGTAAAACGTCCGCGAGGAAGAAACCGTGCAAATTCACTTCAATCCATGTGAACTGAAGCCCCATCTTTGCGGGAATCGGGTTAGTAGTGAGATTTTTTGATTATCTGACGATAATTTGAGTTTTGATTAGTTTTAGATCGTTAATTTTGAGTTTTAGTTTATAGTGTTCTTCTATTTTACCTAATTTTAGTCTAAAATTTCTCTAATTTTGAAAATAGGATACCTCTCTGATTATAATTCCAAATAATCTGATTCCAGTTTCGTTGGATTTTTTATTTCATCAGCTTTTTCTGGATGCAAATTCGTTGAATTCCGAGATCATTTGGCCCCTCAATTTAATATTTGACCAAGCACTGTGATAAAAGAACAAAAAGTATATATAAACATTTAAGAATTACTTATAGTTAGCTCAACTAACTCGTAAATCCATCATCATATGCACTATTTCACGAGTTAATTATCATAGGTCATCAGTACATCAAAGAAGAAATGTCATACATTATTTTTTACCCCCTTGATTGCAGGAACTTACAAGCATAAGAATGGAGGCAAAATCATCTAAAATAGAGGAGTAGAAGGCTAATGGGCTGTCCAGGGCATCTTGAGGGGAGCCCAGTCAAAGAAGAATCGGTGGAGCCCAGTCAATGCATCTCTCCTCGCAGGGGTTTAAAAGGAAGGAGGGCTGCAGCTTTTCGGTTTCTTCTTCCTCGAACCTTCTCTCTCCTAGGGTTAGCTGTTTACAAATATTGCTCGCTGGTTTTCTTTTGAGAAAGAGGATGCAATGTGGTTGGAGTTCAATGTTATGGTAGTGGTTTCCTCCTTGTTTGCCTTCTGAAATCCACCTCTTTCCCCGGTCCATCTTCTGATCTTCCTTCTCCTTTTTCTTCAATAGTTTTGCTCATTGTCTGCATCGCAGCCGCTTTCTCTCCCTAATTCTTCCACTTCCGCTTCCGCTTTCTCCCTCTCAATCTCTCTACCTCTCCCTCGATTTTACCTCTTGTAGTTCTATATTTCTCCCTTCATCCATTTCAGGTAAAATCGTTCGCTCTATATCTCTTTATTCGGTCTCTAAACTCTTCGTGAAATCTTCTTCTCACCCTCGCTCTCATTCTCTCTCCTGAAATCATTTCCGTATACCCTTCTCAATCTCCCTTTTTTTCAGAATTACCTACTATTCCGGAGTCCCTCTCTGCATTTGCCGCCTCCTCGCGTCCATCCTTCCTTTCCTTTTTTTCTGCATTTCCGCCTCTCTTCATCTTCTCCATCATTTCAAAAATTCGGCTCCCCCTTATTTCGTCTTTTCCTTCTTTCTTTCCCACTCTCATTTCCGCGCAACTTCTCTCTCTTGATTCCTGTTTCTCCTCCACGTTGACTATCGGCATTTCCGTTCCGCTCTTACCTCTTATCCTCACTCTTCTCCCAAGCCCATTTCTCTCTCATACTCGCACCCTTCTCATTCTACAATTTCTCTTTTGCCCATTTATTTTCTATCCTTTTCTCTCTTGCTCGCGATTTCACGTACCGTCTCTCTCCTCTACTCTCCAATTCTCGATTCCAACTCCTCTCTTCTCCTTCTCTTTCCTCTGCCGCCTCCGTGCGAATCGTCCTCTACTTCATTTCATCGTCCACTCTCCGTCTTCCATCTCGTCATTCCGATTCTGTCAGTCCACTATTTCCATTCTCGCTCATCAATCCCGCTCTTCCTCCGAATTGGTACACTATCTCTCTCTCTCTCTCACATCTTCCCTCGCCCTATCTCTCTCGCGATCTCACTTTCTCTCTCCAAACCTCCCGTCACACACTCTCTCTCTCGCTTCCTTGCCGTCTTCTCGCTCGTTCTCATTCAATATTTCCATTTTTTTTTAGCCTCTCCAATCTTCATCCCTTCTTTCGATCGGCCTCCCTCCAAAAATTCTCTTTGTTGCTCTTCCACGTGGACCTTCACCTAAATCCCCGTCGGTGAGTCTTTGTTTTTGTCTTTTCTGTCTTTCTTCTTTTCCTCTCTCCTATCGCCCTCTCACTATTCACTTGCCCTTTCTCGTTCTGTTGACCGCCACACTCTCTTTTCTCCTTTTTATTTCTGCGCCCATCCATCTCTCCTTTAAGTCTCTCTTGCTAGCTTTACAAGTTCTCCTAGGTTTCTTATTTCTTTTACTCACTTTACTCTCATTCTCCTATATTTTTTTCATCCATTATCTCTCTCTATATATTTCTCTATAGTGCCCATCTCTAATTAACTGGTTTTTTTTCTTTCCTCTCTTTGGTTTGCGCCCTAGAATCCCTGTGGATCGACCTAGAAAGCTATACACCCTATATAACTCTATCAATCATAGCTTCCTAGCTTATAAATAGTAAGTTTGTTAGGCTTGAATACACGACGACCTCGAGCCTATCACACTGTTCATTTTCAATCCGAATTTGAGCGTTGACTTTCGCGGTCAATTACTTTCACAATATATATTGGAATTCGATCATTTTGGTCTCTTTAGAATCCTCTGGTTCTTATATTTCTATTGATATATAAATTTCAAGATTTGAATATCATTTGATGAGTCAATTTGAATATTTTCTCTGAAGTATTCATTTCAGGATTTTTCTGATCTTTAATTTTCAATAATTCATAGTAAATCCATTTCTTATCAAAAATCACCGAATTTTATATCAATATATTCCAATTTCCCTATAGATTCTAAATATATAATTTTCGTAATCTTCTCACATCTTTTGGTTCTCTAATTTTACAGAACTTCGACTGTTGGTCAAAGTCAATGATTTGACTTATGACTTTTGACTTTTCTCTGTCAAAATTGAGATCTTAAATCTTAAAATTTTGGATTTAGTATATTTATATCATTTCTATTCATAAAATCTTATTTCTGCTTTTTTGAAACCTATTTGAAACCTAAGTTTGACCAAGTCAACTCTGCAATAAAAGTCAACCTTGTTCTCTATGGATCGACCCGATACTTACACGTTACTTGATTTTATATCTTTGTCATTGTGAGTTTGGATTTATAAATTTTGTTTGACTGACGTTTGTGTGTTTTAAAGACCGCACAAAATGCTTTGTCACCTTTCATGAAGTGACGGACATAAGGTTCCGATCTCTTTAAAACAATCAAGAGGTCATGAATACTCTACGTATTACTGTCTTACAAGCTACGGAACAATGAGAAGGCTCAAGAACATCCATGAAAGGATGATGTAACTACCCCACTTATCACAAGTCGACACGTGAGAAGACGACTCCACGTATCTACATATCACTGCTGAGTGGATCCCCAAAGAAGACTTAAAACCATTCACGAAGAGATGTCCCAAGCGCCATGATCAGCTCTACTCTCGCTTGCTATTTGCCTTCTCATCATCTGCTGATCAAGCCGAGGACTTCAAAAGACAGGAAATTAAGTCAACCCGTCAACCACAAAATCGTGAAACGATGTCATTCAGTGACTCTTACGGCTATAATGTTGAGACGCACCGACAATTAAGGAGTGATAACATGTAATTTATGCATTTATTCTTTGAAATATAATCATAAATACATGTTATCATGAATTTAAATGATTAAAATGATAATTTTATGTTAAATAGAATGTTCGTGATTTTTCATAAATTAGCACCATTTTAAGAGCATTTATTCTCAAATAAAGAAAGGAAGGAAGGAAGCCTCTCTCTCTCTCTCTCTCTTCATCGCACGAGAGGGAGAAATCGCTTTTCCCTCTCTCACGACGTCCACTTTTCTCTCTCTTCTCCATTCTCTCGCTCCTTAGAGAGGAGCGTTCTCTCCCCCTTCTCTCCCGCACCTGCGCGTGCACGCGTAAGAGGAGGGGGAGATTCTTACTCTCCTTCCCTTCCTTCTCTTTCTCTCTCCTTCTCTTTCTCTCTCCTTCTCTCCTTTCCTCTCTCTTCCACGCTCGTCTCTCTCTCTCTCTCTTTCGTGTCCCTCCTTTCGATCTCTTCCTCTCTTCTATTCTTCTTCTTTTCCATGATTCCATTCTCTCTCCCAATCTCTCTTCTTTCTCTCGTTCTCTTCCCCGTGCACGCATGCGCGCCTAAGGGAGAGAGGGAGATTTCTTTCTCTCACTCTTCTCCTTCTCCTCCTCTCTCCTCTCTCTCTCTCTCTCCATTTCTCTCACTTCCGTGATCTTCCTCCTCTCCTCTCTCGCGACGGAAAAAATTTCCATCACGAGAAGATCTTCCCCCTCTCCTTCTTCAGATCTTCTCTCTCTCTCTCTCTGTTTCCTTCTCTCATTCTCTCCCTTTGCTTCTTTCTCTCCCGTAACATCTCCTCTCTCTTCTCTCTCCCTCTTCCTCCATTTCTCTCTCTTCCTCTCGCTCTCTCCCTCGTGACGGAAATTTTGTCGCGAGGAGAGGTGGGAGGAAAAGCATCCCTCTCTGTTTCTCTCTCTTCCCCTTGCTCTCTGTCTCGCGACAGAAAAGTCATCCTCTTTTTCTCTCTTCTTTCTCTCTTTTTCGGAAATTATTCCTCTCTCTCTTTCCCCTCTCTTTCCACTCTCTCCAGCGCTCCCCTTTCTCATGACGGAAATTTTTCTGTCGCGAGAGGAGTCTCTCTCTCCTTCCTTTCTTCCGCTTTCTCTCTCTCTCTCCCACGTTCTCTTTCTTCTCCTCTGCTTCTCTCTCCTTGCATCTCCTTGCGACAGAAATTACTTCCGTCACGAGGGAACTGCAGGGAGAACTCTCATCTCTCTTTGTCATCTCCCTCTTTTCGCACCCCTCTTCCGCGCGCAAGAGGGAGAAATAATGGCGACAAAAAATAATTCCGTCGCCTCTCTCCTTCTCGCGACGGAGAGGGGAACCTCTTCCTCTCTTTCTTCTTTTCTTCTCTCTCCTGCTCTCTCCCTGTTCATCTCTTCCTCTCCCCGTTCTCTCTCTCCTTCTCTCCTTGCTTCTTCCTATTTCTCGCGCGACGGAAATTTTTCGTGTGTAAGCTTTTTCCGTCGCCCCTCTCTTTCTCTCTGTGGTCCTTTTCCTTTCTTCTTTTGCCTCCCTTCTCGCTTCTCGCTCGTTGTTTATCGCTTCTTCCGCCACCCTTCTTCGTTTATCTCGTGGAGGATAGCTCTTCGTCAAGGTGTTCTTCGCGATCAAGAGAGAGAGGAAAGAAGGGAGATGAGAGAGAACGAGATCGAAAATTTCTTTCTATTTGACCGGAGCGATTTTGACCAGAGCGGTTTGACCGGGATACTTAAAGAGAGAGAACATCAGATCAACGGCCAAAAATGCTCTAGACTAAAATCGCGATATCTCATGATCTTGATGGAGTTACAGGCTGAAATTTCGTGGGCATGATTGTCATTTCAAGCTCCACGAATCTGCTGGGACTAATTAAAGTTCTGAGATGAAAAAATTAGGGTTATCAATGTTTTGTTGCTTGCTTCTAGCATTGGCTAGCCAGAAAGAAATAAAGCAACGATGGATCATTTTTTATGTGTTGAACTTCATTCTCAGTGAGTTTCTTCCCTGTTATGTTCATTCTTCATGTTGGATGCAAGACACCAAGTCTGGGCAAAATATACGGCTCTCGAAGGTATGTTTTGATTAGGGAGCATCACTGGATTGTATTTTCATCATGAATCTTTAGATTATGATCGTTTTCTATCTGTTTCTTCTATTTTCCTCATCAATTCATCCACATTTTCATATTTACAAATCCTAAAAACCACATTCTCACCCTCTATCAAGGGTTTCCAATATCTAAAAAGAGTTTGGAAGCATCTGTTCGGTTCATTTCATCTCCACGCACATTTTCTTCCTTCCATCGATCATTCTCGGCTTCTAAATCTAATATACCAAAAAAATAATTTCTGATTTCAATCTTTTAACCTTCCTCTCTGTGGATTCGACCTCGACTTGCCACTATTCTAATGTAAAAATCAGATTTGAAAAGTTGAGTATAAGTTTGTTTGATACGTCAAAGCGCGCATTCAACGATCGCATTTTTACACGTATCAAGGAGCTTCGGGAAACCTCTGACCCGATCCGACTTCGCGTATGCATCGTTACGATCTTCAAAATCGTCAACTTCATCCTGGGCCGAAGATATCATTCGACGATCATCACGAGCACCTTGACACATAAAAACTTCCGAAGTCGGCATAATTGTTCTTCCGCGGAAGATAACTTCTGCAACGGGACGCTTCACCCTAACTGCTATTCTTTTACTTCTATGTAATGAAAACTTGTAAAAGAAAACGATAGTTGTTGTTATTGAATGAAACTGTTCTCCTTTTGGAAAACATCTATGTTCTTGTGCTTTCCGGTATCTCCTCCATTCTCTCTTCCGAAACCTTCTCTCCAAATTTCTATCTTCCTTTCTTTTCTCCCTCCCATTCTTCTGCTTTCAGCCATTATTTGTCAGAGACTAACCGAGGATCTTAATTACCGTGTGGCGATCCAGGAGCATCGTCTTCAACTCCCATTTAGGTACTCATCCTCTCTCTTTCACCGTGAAATAGTTCTTCTCTCAAAGTCTTAAGTCCAACGTTGACCGTCCAAATTCCATCCATCCTCCGTCGCGTGGCTGTTATCCGAGAGTCGGATTAAATATTCTCCTTATCTTACCATTCTAATAACCAAATATTCTATTTATTAAACCTCCTATTCATCACATCCTAATTACGGTCTTCTTCAAGCAATTATAAACCTCATCTTCACTAATCCCCTTTTATTCCCAACATATTCTACACGATATATCCTCCGATTTATATAATATTCCTTCAATGATATCTTTCATAGGTCCTCCTTAAGATTGTAGGATTATTTCATAATTAGAATCAATAGATATTCATATCTATTTCACTCATTTCTCCCTCACATTTCACTCATTACATCGTCATCGTCATCTTCATATACATTATCATTTTAAAATATCCTACATCAACTAGCTTTTGAAATGCCCTTGTTTCAGGTCATAGAGAGTAGAGTTACTTTTTATAGTATAAGGAAGTTCCTTCTTATATAATCTATTTGTCTACAAACTCTAGTGGATTAGATAAATAAATTTATATGGGGGATAGAAGGGTAGCAGGAAATAAGGATTACCATTTCTATTCTAGATTATACACTTCTTCTATATTATATTATAAATTTATCTTGTATTTCTAGTTTTTTTCTTTTTATTAAATTAACATTATTATTTTTGAGTGACTAATAATTGTTATCTTTGTCCCACGTAAAACTCAATAAAAAACTAGCTTATCTTATAAAATAAATGAAAATCCGTATATATTTATAAGTGTATCTAGACCTCGTCTATGCTTCAAAAAAATGATTCTAAAATTATTTTTTTGAAGCGGTTTACGTTATCGAGGAAACAAATGTATATGTGATATTATAAATTAACTAGTTATAGTAAGGTTCTTAATATCTTCTATATATTTAGCTATCTTATATATATTTAGCAGCGCACTGCACTTAGATGAGATTCCAATAAAAAGTCTTACGGCTTTGTCTGTGATTGTGAATTGAACAACTAAAGAGATTAACTATGAACTCAAGGAAGTCAAAGAGTAAAGAATGACTAATTGAATGAAAAAGGGGTTTAGACTAAACAAATAGAATAACTCTAATGGTATGCATATAGATTTATCTCAAACTTTACTACGGATAAGAACAGAAAGCGATATTTTAATGTATTTCGGCTGATTTATTCCTTGATTGTATCATTAACCATTTCTTTTTTTTTTTGCGAGGAGCTTAGCTTATCATGGATCCACTGATTTCTGCCGCTTCTGTTATTGCTGCTGGATTGGCTGTAGGACTTGCTTCTATTGGACCTGGGGTTGGTCAAGGTACTGCTGCGGGTCAAGCTGTAGAAGGTATTGCGAGACAGCCAGAAGCAGAGGGTAAAATACGAGGTACTTTATTGTTAAGTTTGGCTTTTATGGAAGCTTTAACAATTTATGGACTGGTCGTGGCATTAGCACTTTTATTTGCGAATCCATTTGTTTAATTCTACAATAAAAAAGTAGGTCATAGACTTTTTGACTTAGACTTGCTTTTTGCTTCTTCGAATTATATCAACATTGCACTCTAACAATTACTTATTCGTTGAGAGAATACCTCCGGGAAGGACTGATTTTAGGATTAGTAATTAGCAGATCCTCTCGCTTTCTTCCTTCCCGTTTTTAGTTCTTAGTATAATGTAATGGAAAACTTGAGTATGCGTTGTAACGCAACAAACAAGGTATTTATCAATTGACAAAATAGTCAGGACCTAACCCAATAAGTATGTTCTTGTAATTGTAAACTTAAATTAGAATAAAATATTTAATTAGACTAAAATAAAATAATAAATACAAAATTTCTCAATTAAAAAATTTCATCTATTCCATTAAAAATCCCATAAAAAAAAAGAAATCAAACAAAGGGGGCGAAGTGATACAAAAAGAACTCTGTTCTTTGTTAGTCCTACCTATAAGAGGAGAGTATATGCAAAATGTAACTGATTCTTTTGTTTCCTTGGGCCACTGGCCATACGCCGGGGGTTTTGGGTTTAATACCGATATTTTAGCAACAAATCCAATAAATCTAAGTGTAGTACTTGGTGTAGTAATTTATTTTGGAAAGGGAGTGTGTGCGAGTTGTGTATTTCAAAAATAAGTTGGATCTGACCAACTGCACTTTAGTTTTCTAAGAAAATAGGATAAAAAATGTGCATGATCTCCACGAATTACTTCTGAATAAATTAAGAAATCATATGTGAGAACCATAGCATTTCGTGATTCATTGGTAAATTGACTTTGATTCTCTATCAACCAATAATGTGAGACGATTAACATGGTTAAAGCTAAACTGCTTGAAGTCTAAGCACACAAAACATGGTATTCTTTCTACCACTATGTTATTACTAAGATGGTTAAACAATACATAGTTGATAATTTATCTGATATAGAACACTCATATCGATAAAAAATGTGGATTTTAACCATTTCCTAAAGTAAAGAAAAAGGCATATCCTTTTTTATCTAATGCTGAATCGACAACCTATGTATAGAATACAAATTTTTGGATTTGAATTTTTGGATTTGAATAGGTAATAGGTACGCGATAAAGTATATTTCATATATAAAATGAAAAAACGAAACCTCATTATACTAATTATATAATATAATTTTATATAATATAATTTTAATATAATTTTCAATTATAATAAAATAATAAATTAAATAATATTTAAAAAATAATATTTAAATAAAAAAATATAGAAAAAAAAAAAGAAATAATAAAATTCGAAATCATTTTCGAATTTCTAGACTAAAAAAACAACTTTGCTGACTAGTAAAGATTTCTTGTCTGGTCAGAAGAGTCCTCTAAAAATATTCTGGTCTTGTATAAGAGAATTTTTTATATCTTTCAATGGGAACAGAAAAAAAGAGGGTAGGCTCATTAAAATATATGGAAGCCCCATAAATGAAAAAATGAACGAATATTGGGATTGCTAAAAGGAAAATTCGAGAAAAAGAGCCAATTGTATGGGAGATTGATGGAGAATTATTTCGAAACATGAACACAAGGGTTCTAAGTGAACCTATCCTCCTCCTCCTCCTCCTCTTCTTTATCCACCAACTTGAGAAATTATCCATTTATTAAATGGATGCAGAAGACCTCTCTAAATAATTGAAAGAGAGTGTAGATCTTAAGGGAATTATCTTCCCTCCTTCTCTTGTTTTATACTGATCTAAAGATTGACTTGGTCAAAAGAAATTAGCCTTCTCCTTAGATAATTAGAATCCCTTGAATAGACCAAGTCAACCACCATCTTACTTTGAAATAGGGTCCTTAATCTCCAAACCTTATCCACCATATCATAGGTACCTTATATCATTTTAATTAATGATCTCAAAAGAAAATCAGTAGGAAACCTCTTTGAATTACATCCCTTTATTTCTTTGAAACCACCCTTAGTTAGAATTTTATAAGATATCTATATATTATTACTGTTAGAAGAAGTTAACTTCAGTGACAACTTCAAGCCAAGTCCATGCATAAGTGAGACCATGCATCTGCTTATTGAAGATCATCACAAACCTAAAGAAGCCTCATCAGCAAAGATTGTCAAGCTAACACTTCACACAAGTGATTATGAAGATATCTACAGTCATGAAATTGTGACGAAGGTTAAAGCATAAAGGAAGATTGCACAAAGTGCAGGAAACTCAAAGGAAGAATACTACCAGCCACGTAAGCAAGAGAGACTTGTAAACACTGTCACGGATTCTCGGGCTTCTCCCAACTTACCTCAGAGATTAGCAAGAAGAAGGTTCCCCCCCCCCTGAAGACAACTGAAAGAAGACTTCAAGCATTGTCACCGCCAAATGAACATCCTTGAGGAAGAGAACGGCACTATCACGGCATGAGATGTGAAACCCTGAAGAAATACGAGGATTGCTGAGCTCCTTCCAGTCAAAGCCCAATGAGTACATAGAGCTACCATTCGTATCGTCATCCCGCAGAACGAAAGTTATGAACGTGAAGTCGGGTCAACCTTTTCCTACAACACATCTTGACGATCTCGAACACTACCAAACAACAGATGATACACGAGACTTTCCGCTAAAAAAAACAATTACAGAAAATGTCAAAGATAGGAAAACCATTCCTCCGATCGAACCGCAAAAGTGAACGACATCATTACATATATTTTACGATCATAACCCAGACACACGGAGGATCAGCTATCTTGTGAAGGATTCTGACCCGTCAAACTTCATATGAGCTTCCACTACGATTCCATCACCGTCAAAACTAGCACAGATCGGGCAGATTTTGGTTTTTCATCGGTTGCCACCACGGAAGCTCAGGACTTCAGAAAGTGTCCATGACGAGCGTAACTGCTTGTACACGGAAGTTACAACATCGCGGATTCACTAAAAGACAAAAGAGACGGAATCCACTTAAGAAACAACGACGAAACTTCCGCGACTTTTGAACTTTCATACGCAGAATTAAAAACGATGCGTCTTTCCAATTTCACTCCTCATCTCCGTAGTCTATAAAAGGAGATTTGTAAGAGAAGAACAACATGTTATTTTGATGAAAAATTGGGTTACTTGGTTACTTTTATCCCCTTTGTGTTCATTGTTCTTCCTGTGTCTCCACCATTCTCCCGCATCCTCTTCATCCCGAGATTCTATCTCCCTCTCTATTCTCCCTCCCTTTCTGTCCCTTTCAATCACTTACCGTCAGAGCTTAACTCGAGGACTATCTGCATCAGTGGAGCGATTCGGGAGCATCGCTTTCTTCCTTCCAATCAGGTATTCATCCTCCATCCTAACACCGTGATTAATAGTTCGGATATTATCTATGTAAGTCCAACTCTGACCCAGTCTCATATTTCGAACTCTTCATTTCGTCGTCCTCCTTCCGTACCTCCTCTTTTCTCTTCGTCGCGTCTACTTCTTCTCCTCTTATCATTATTATCTGAAAATCATCTCTACGCTACAGAAATATATATATTATTCTACTCTGTCAATTATTTCTATCTATCGTCATCATCAATGCACACCTATTATTCCCGTATCCATCCTATAATATTCTTCCATCCCATCACTATCACCTTCAATATCGCACCCATATTATCATCTCTCTCCCCATAACACTCCTAACCCATAAACCGCAAATCTTAAATTCCCCTCCCTTAATCTCTTCTCATTTCATCTCTGATATCTCTAATTATCTACTGATCAGATATATTCTATACTCTACATTTTTAACACCTCTCATTTCCTCCATTATAAAACTTCTATTCGATATTATATATTTTATGTTTCATATTCCCCTATCATCTATTTACCTTACCCTCATATTCTCTATATTATTCTCTCTGAATTCTAAACCTATTCTCAGTGATATCATTCATAGATCCTCCCTAATTTGTAGGAATATTTCATAAGTAATCAGTGGATAGTCATATTATAATTCTATCATCCTTTCATAATATACTTATATTTACATTTCATCTTCATACATATCATTAATCTGAAATATCCTACATCATATTTGGTATCAGAGCACAATTTGAATTGATATCATTAAAATGGGAATTAGTATTATCCATAAGATATATTAATCATTATGAGTACTATGTCAAAAGCCATTGCTTCTAACACTACTTCTGATGTGTATGTTTATAACAATACCGGGTATATCCTTCAAGAGGAACCCATGCCTTCTTGGGCAAGAGATCTTTTAGAGAGTTTGCAAGCCTTGATATTAAATTTGATCAACATGACATTAGGCTGAAGAACCTAGAGTCTCTGGACGAATCAGATTCTTGGGAAGATAACTCTCCTCAAATAGAGATTCCAAAAGAGCCTATTAATGATCATCTTGATTCCTCTAATGTTGTGCCTTCTAATGATTATTATCCAAATGATAGGATTGATTATCAGTATAATGAAGTTAGAGTGGACATCCCTATGTTTAAGGAAGTAGATGATCCAAAAGAATACCTCAATGAGGATATGATTAGTAGCCTTCCAAAGACCACTCAATCCACAAACCTTACCCCTAGATCCAATAGTATCATTAGGTGTTTTAAATGCCGGAAAGTAGGGCATGTTAAAACTAATTGCCCAAAATTGGCCATAGTTATGGATGATTCCAACCCTCTTCCTACTAATGATAGTAAGAAATTTGAATTAGAAGATGAAATTTATGAATTAGATAAGGCAATATCCCTTAATCATGTTCATATCATTCATGACATTGTTTTGAAAGAATTTGCATCATCATATTAACGATATAAAACCTTTATTGCTTTTCCTAGAAGATACAAAATTCTTAAACAAAATGATTTAGTAGATATTAAAATTCACCCTCCTAGTCTTCTTAAAATCTCTTTTAAATTTCAACTCAAAAACTATGTTCCTTTTAAACTTCTCTTAAAAACTAATTATAATACACATATTATGGTCATTCTTATTTATTGGGGCATATCTACTTCACTTACTACTTTGGATTTAGTAGAATCTCATGAGCATAATGATGCACTTGTTGAAAATTTTTCATCTCCCCATCCTCTTGAAAGTGAATTCCTTCCAAATTCTTTCCTTTCTCCTACTCTTGTGTCTAATGTTGGACTTATAGATAAGATCATTGATCATCGAACTATTATCACTTATTCTAAAGAGGATGATTACAAATTTCTAGTACCATGGAAAGACAATACAATAAGTGATGCTTCTTGGATTACCTCTCATGATCCATTACATTATGCCCCTCGTTTGCATTCTGACTTTTTCTTATATATGAAAGACACTTCCTCGGAGATGAAGTCCTCCAACCCCGGGGGAATGATGGAGAATTATTTCGAAACATGAACACAAGGGTTCTAAGTGAACCTATCCTCCTCCTCCATAATTTCTCTTTTATTATCCCTTCTATCATCTATCCTCAATAATATATTATATAATCGCTATTCTATTAATCCTGACACCACCTCCTTTCTCTATCATTCTATTTTATAATCTTTATTCTAAATTCCCTCCTTATCAAATTATATCACCCAAATATTCTCTTCTCTTATTAATCATCTTATCATCCCTACTAAATCATTATATATCTTTATATTCCTGAATTATATCACACTATATTCTCACTGATTTCCTAATATCTTTTCATAGTGATATCAGTTCATAGGTCCTCCCTAATTTGTAGGAATATTATCAATTTTAGAAATATCCTACATCAGAGATACTTCAGGAAGTCATTCTCATTGTATTTTATCAGGGTGCTAGAGTTCGAATTTAAGGGTTTATGAAGATCTTATCCGAATATAATAAAGGAAAAACTGTCAATTTGAATCGCTTTAGTACAAGAGTCTATTTTTATACTATACTCCGACTTGGACCCATATTTATCATACTTAATCATGTTCAAAATTGCAGGCATCACAAAAAATGAGCTTAGAGTATAACACGTGATTTTTATCATTGCACTTCTACTGTTTGGGTGACCAATGGAATACCGGTTATATGATATCTCATCAGATAATTTAGTGTAGACATATAAGCACAAAATGAACGGGACGCTTCATATTTTTTATAAAATAATAACAAAGAAAGAGTGAAAAGGTAAACTCAATTAATTATCAGATCGAGAATCCCTTTTTTGACTTGGTATGGATAAAAGATCTTCCTATGTCATACTATTCAATTCTCGACAATGAATCTATGTGATAGATTAGATATTGTTATTCATAACACAGATTCGATTTAGTATCATTAGAATGCAGTTAATCTAATTTACATTACAGCAGTCATCTTACCTCTATGGGATTAGATCTCGAGTTATTGCGAAGAAATAAACAATAAGATTATGGAAGCAAATATTCTCGCATTTATTGCTACTGCACTGTTCATTCTAGTAATCCTAAGGTGCTGCTAAATGCATGAATCTTATCAACGTCCATGAATGATAAATCATAGATCGAACTGCCGAATCGTCAAAATTGGGTGCTATCATAGTTTCGGCTAAGTTCAAGGGCTGGAGATAAGCGGATTCGACTGATTCTACTATAAGCGGACCGCTGACATCCCACTGATTCTACTATAATGTTGTAGATTGGGAGATGATATTGTACAGGGTACATGCAGTATATGCACGAAGGCGACGAACAGTAACAGTCGACGGTATTTGAACTGATTGCGGAAAAGGAGTGATCCAATCCCAGAGATGGGAATATATGCACGAACTAAAAGTCCACAGTTATAAGGAAGTACTGCTCAAAGTAGAACTGCAGATGAATAAAACAAGGAAAACGAAAAAATCGAGGATTCTTGGTACCCGAGAAGGATGAATTAAAAGAAAAAAGGGCAGCCAGAGAAGAGATCATCGCTAGTACAGCGGCCATCTCCAGATACATCCAACGTGGCAAAAATCCCCGCAAGGCATTTTTATGTAGTATTCTTCGAGAGTGCATCTTGACCCACAGCACGAGCATATCTTCGCTGTGCGAGACTCCCTCGGCTCCTCCGACTCGTTCATCATGAGCCGGTGCAGGTCTACGGTCTCGTTGTAGGGGACCTTGGAGACCATCTCCAACGTCAGGCTCACCCACAGAGCGCGGTGTTCGAGGGAGAAAGCTCCTTGGACGACGCCCTCAAGGAAATCGCGGAATCCGTCGGCAATCTGGCTCCGCGCATTGTCCGGGATGCTCTCGGCTACAAGCGACATTCCTCGATCCAGCTCGTCGATGAGCTTTGCCTCCTGGTTCTCGCAGTCATCGAAGAGAAAGACGTTACTAGGAAAGCGGAGAGGCTCGGCGATGCTACTTTCCGCGACTACAAGCCCGCCCACGACGAGCTCGAGCTTTTTCAGGGACACGAGGACGAACTTGGTGTCAAGAAAGACGCGGGGAAGGAGTGCGTGATGGACGGGAGGACTGCGCGAGACGGATGTGTAGAAGAGCATGGTGACGTGGCAATAGCCGTCGGGCAAATCGATCACGAAGCTCCCTGCCACGGGAGGACGGGGCATCGCGGGCACCTATTATTGACGGGAAGGAAGCTCGAAGGTGAGAGAAAGCAGGAAGAAAACAGCAGGCTTATGAACATTGATCGAATAAACGAGCTGCTCCAGAAGGGGGTATTGGCCGTCGTGTCTTTTCACGCGTTGTTACTTCGATCCGTAACCGCCCGTGTCGGCTTGAAATGGAGCTTTTTACGATTATTAAACGAGGGGCGATGACCAACATTTTTATTTATCTTTTTATTTTCCACGAGCAGAAGAAAGATGAAGGGACTGTTTTCTGCTGGCAATGGGCGACATTTATCGAACAGCTGTCTTACGAGAGACGCTAAACAGGGGTGGGCGACGTTTCGGAAAATTTCTCTGTCAAAAACGCTTTTTTCTCTTGCACCCGGATGAAGAGAAGCAGCGCAGTGCTGTTTCAAGATCCTGTGCAGGATTTTTTTTACTTCTTTTTTTCCGAACAAAGATGGCATTTGAGAATGACCTAAGAAATCAAACGCAAAATGTCAAACTAGAGAAATTTTCTGCATGGAATCAAGAATGGAGAAAAATACTCGAAAATCAAGATCAGGCTCCATGAATCTCTCGAGGTCAGTCGGTTCGAGAGGAGATAGCCGTGGACGGAGGAGAGCATTGGAGACAAAGACCCCGCGGAGCAGAAAGAGTAACGGTGAAGAAGAGGATGCCGCAGACAGAGAGGTTGGAGCCAAAAAGAGTGAAAAATCGCAGCAAGAAGATACTTTCGGCGTGAGCTTCGTCGTCAAAAAACACCGACCCTTCGAATCAGAGCAACGAGAGATCACCAATCTCCAGTTTTCAAGCTTTCTTTTCTAATCTCCGATAGAACATACGACGTCGACGGTTAGCTTGAATCACCCAGCCGAGAAAGACTTCTCCGGAAAATCATCGCCGTTGCCACTCGCATTTATGCGAGTCAGCGAGGGACGTAGTCTACCGGATTCTGCTACAGACACTCATGCTTCCACACCTCACCCTATTTACAAGTCTACTAAGATATGTATAAGAGCAATGTCTTTTCTATTTATACGGTTGGTTATCCATACCTAAAATGACGGCGAAGCTGCAAGGGCGGCGATTCAGCTCTAATGGTCAATCGCAAACCATGGAGGTGAGGATTGAACTATTCGGAATGTAGACTGGCCGCCGGCGATGGGATCAGAATATAGACGACAGAGGGTTCCCACCCGACGACAAAAGGGTAAGGATTTTGTGTACTGTGGTGACATTTTTGGGGTTTAATGTGGGTTTCCGTGCATTTTTGGGTCGGTGTTTTTGTTTTTACGAGGAATTGGCTGTTCTAGGAATTCCCAGCGCGATTGAAATTCCTTGTAATTTGTTGTGATGTCCTGTTTTCTTAAGAGATTGTTGATCCCGTTTGATCTCTCTTATCTCCTATTCGCCTCTTCTGTCCCTCTTCCCTTTTTCTGAGCGATTTTCTCTCCATTCTTAGCCCTCCCGAGATCGTTCCGCATCAGAGAGGTATCCGAGCCCTACTCGGCCAGCAATTTGGAGGCCATGTTGCATCTGCGGGCAAAGATGAGGAATAGAGCACGCTCGATGGATCACCGGGTAAGTCAGCAGTCCATCTAGGCCCTTTCTAGCCCAAACGGCTGACGAGGATGAAGGGTTGATCCCAATGCAGGCAATGCCACGGAGCTGACCTCTCCATCGAAGAGGAATGTACTGCTGACGCCGGGCTGCCGACGAATTCCATGGGTCCCCCACATGTGTCGGCTGCATTGTAAAGTAACGGAGAGAGCCGATAGTCGTCGAGGAGGAAGATACTGGAGATGCAGGGGCAGAGGGCTGCCTGAGTGATTTCACGGATTCTCCGCAATCATCCATCGCGTGCATTTACTAAAGAGTAAGGTATTAATGAAAGGGACATCCATGAAAAAATTAATTGTTCTTGAATCTGAGAGAGTCGTTTGGGGGGTATTAAATGGTTCTCTTGCCCCGCTGTTTCTGTTTATATAAACCTTTTCTGGGGGAATTTCGGGTGCCCGATGTATGATTTCTGACCTCATATTCATCCTGCTCAATCTTGATTCCAATTGCGAGAGCTTCTGCTCTCTCCCGCTGTTTCTTCTTATAGGTCTGAGGAGACGTCAGGTCGGCTCACTCTGAGGATCTTAGGAGACATCTGATCAGCTCACTCTGAAGGAGACATCAGATCGGCTCACTTCAAAGTTAAGTAATCTTTCTTTTCTTCGAGATGTACAGAAGATTTAAGTAGCGGAGTAGATCTCTGGATCTATAAAGACCTCTATCAAAGATCTCAATAGAAGAATTCGAGAAGCAGTGGATTCCTTGTCATATTCTTATAAAATACTTTGCGGCATTACAATTTGATAGCATTGTAAAGGTGCAGGACTGCCCGTTAACCCTCTGCTTCCCTGCACGTTGACCAAGATGAATGGCCAAGAGATGAAGATCTCATGTTGACCGTGGAAGCTCCATAAATGACATCATTGACCAGCCCCCTGGACAAATTAGGCCTCATTTCAACAGATCACCCGGGACTGTAGCGAGCAGTCTGGGTGGAAATGTACGTTTGTGCAACTTTATTTCGATGGAAGTGGGGAATATTCCACCCGGTCGGCCTTGGCTGTATGATGGTGACATCAAGCTGACCGGAAAGAAGAACGTATTCCTCTCACTCGTTTCTTCCCGAAACCTCAGTGCCTCGGAAGCTCTCCAAGAAAGGTGTCCCTTTGCTTACTGGTCATCAGCTATACAGGCAAAACGAAGGCCAGCTTCCCTTCTGGGGCTTTCATGTTGTGGAGACCAGCGCGATCCCGAGCTCCGATCAAACGCTAACCAGGTAGTTTGGGGGAGTTCGAAAACGTTTTTCCTTCCGATCTTCCCGGCTTTGTGGCAAATCCAACGGATAATTGATCTCGTGCCGGGTGCGGCAGTCCCAAGTCTGCAGCATTACCGATTGATTGCAGCCCAAAGTGAAGACCTTCGACAACAAGCCACGGGGCTACTTAGCAAAGAATTTATCAACGAAAGCAAAAGTCCATGCGGAGATTTAGCACTTTTAGCCCCGGAGGAAAATGAAACTTGGAGAATGTGCGTGGGCTGTCCACCAAGGTATCTCTTCCGCATTCCTCGATCGGCTAGCAGACTCGAAAAGCGCCTGTCACGAGGTCCAAATCTAGCCCGGAGATGAATGGAAGACGAAGGATAGATTGTGTGGGTGGTTTGTGATGCCATTCTACAGCGGAAATTGCATGCCCTTTCTCTAAGTGCGTGATCTGCGGGCGAATCTTCTTGGGCGCTGCAACGATTTGCACACGTTATCTTCTTGGGCTCGGAATTGCAGCTCCTCTGTGGACGTGGACGTTGAGGAGTACAAGCAGAGTAAGCCGTCACACAACTAAGCATCATCAATAATTGCTTACTCAATTTCAGGATTAAAATAATCATAATCGTAAGTAAGGGTTGAATCTCTTGAGAATTAGATTTCAAACATGATGAACTTTGACAAGCCCAAAAATTTTATTAAATATGTCAAAGACAACCTTTTGGATTATGGGGAAAATAGAATATTCCCGAAAGATATTGTAGAGATCTTTCTAATGAATCAATCACATGCAAGTTAGACTAAAAATGTGGAAGAAATAAAAGAGAGAAAAATTGGAGAAAGAAATCATGGATTGGGAAAGAGAAATGATAAAAATAATGAAATTATCTTGAGCCAAACTTCAAGATGAAATATAATCCAAATGATGACATATAAGTGGAATTAAGACCTAACAAGTCTGAAAACATTGAGAAATTGATCAAATTAATTGCCCATTCAAAGACTTTTCACTAAAAAATCTCTTGGAGGAAGTTCCAAATTCAAGTGGTAAATTCTCCTCAATTTCTTGTCAAGGCTTGATTTCTTTTGCTCAATCAAAGTAGAAATGAGCTCAAAACATTATTTAATCAAGAGATTCAAGGAAACAATTTCTATTTTAGTATGATCAATTAAAGTCTTAATTGGAGAGTTTGGAGAGAGAGTGTACCCAAAGATCAAACACATGTTCCTAATATTGTTTGCCAGTTTACACAAGAAATCATTACACAATATTTATCACTTCAAAATTCTTCGAACTAACAATACCTTATATCTTGTTCAAACTGCCTTCCAAACCTTTGGTGCTGAAAATCAGATGAATCACCAAACCACTAGCCCTTGAGCCTCTCCATAGAAGGGTATTGAGGAAAGAAAATATTGTAGTCTAATTGACATTACTTGCACACTACTCTACGAGATATGTGTCCCTTGCTACATATGGTCCACTTATCCCCCACAATCTACTTCTAACCTCTCCTTTGGGTAGAGCGATGCTTCTTAATTGTATTTTTCTTGATGCTTCTCTCTTTAGCTTACCATCTCATGTATTTGGGTGCATTGTCTTTAACAAGAACACAACTTTTTTATCTAAACTTTCTCCTTGTTTTTTTTAAAAGAGTATTTGCATGATAGTCATGCATGTAGAGGAGTTATCATGTCTATCTCCCTTATATGAGGTGTTATATTACTTCTACTGATGTCACCTTCCATCAAAATATTCCCCACTTCTCACCATCTACTTTTTCTCTTCAAGCATCTTCATCTTCACCCTAAGGTTTCCTTCTACATGTGCATCATCTTCATCACCTCCCCGGGGTTCTCTGCAATCACTACTCCATCAACTACATCACCTCTCTTGCTCATCTTTGAGGACTGTCTGGATCCACCGACTCGCGTGATGCTTATCCTTGATTCTTTACTATGCATGCCTTTGGCTGATCTCTACACTCTACTCATTACTTGCTGTTGATGGTAGACTCTAGTCTACTATTGCCTATCCCCAATTCACTAAGTGACTGATGATGCGTTTTATCCGGTGGTTTAAACACACAAACGTCGGTCAAACAAAATTTATAATTCCGAACTCACAATAACAAAGATACAAAATCAAGTAAAGTGTAAGTATCGGGTCGATCCACAAAGAACAAGGTTGACTTTTATTACAAGTTGACTTGATCAAACTTAGGTTAAATTAAGGTTTTAAAGACGTGATAATGATATGTATGCTGGTTTATGAGGCTCGAAAAGCTCTCCAAATATTTGTCCAAAATAATGATTGCAGCGGAAGCTGTTGAATCAAAACATTCAACATCGTTAAAGCACCAAGAATAGATGATCTCATCATCCATTCTAGGTGATCCTATCATCTAGTATAGAATAAAATTCATACTTACTTGGATCATTTGAAAGAGTTCTTCAACCGTTCAAGCGTCAGGCCTCTAGCGGTATCCACTTAGTCTCCGGACGATCGGATCTCCTCTTGAACACTCGTCACCACGAGAGGAAGAGAAGAGGGAGGAGAAGTTCCACTAGGCTTGCATGGGCACCTCTATTATGGTCGTTCTCCCCTATTTATAGACTTTGGGAATGTGAAATTTTTCACAAAACCCTTATTATTATGTCTATATCCACCGACGTCCATTGACCTTATGTGTGTGACCCTCTAGGTCCATATATCTCGCTAGTTAATGACTCTATCAACCCAATAACACTTATTGGTCCTTCTTATCAATTAACTATATCAACATATAGATTAATTGAATAAGGATCGATTTAACCCAATCGACGAGGTTGAGTCGCCGGCCCGGTGGGTGCCAAGCTACACCACGTGCTCTAGGAGATATGGAGTATATTAGAACTCTTTCATGGAACCCTGCTATCATTGGTTACCGTGTACGTATAATCCTTCATCCACACGAGAATCATGAATGACTTAGGGTATGGTTAATTGTCAAACCCTAATCCGTCACTCAATTTAGTACTGATGCGAGTAGGAAATTATTGAGAACAACTTCTCTAATATTTCCGCTACCTTGGCCAAGGATTTAACCGCATCTCATTCCTTGAGTCAATCTCCTCATATACCGAGGGTGGATGATCCCATCTTGACCACTCAATCACCTTCGCGGACTTCATGTCGTATCCAATCTATGACGTTTTGGAGATCCCGTGGCTAGGGGGTCGTAAGTCATAGTCAAAACACGATCATCCATACACAAGATATCTTTGGTGTCTCAGGTCAAAGGACCACGTACACAACCATGACATGAATCAACCTGATTGACAATTAGGTATATTACCATTCAGGGATTCATACGGATCAATTCAGTGAACTCTTTCTCCAAAGAGCACCCACTATCTATCCTTAGTATCTCCACACCGATGGCTATAGGATCAGCCATACTCATCATATGAGATGGATCAGATAGTGCTATTCTTTCCAGATAATTCGATGTCCTTCTCGAATATCCCATGAATAGGAATGTTTAGAACATATGTTTAAAGACTAGCGATCACTATATTATGATCTCATCATAATTCACTTAGTCATTGCACATGCTCATGGACTTCATTGAAAACATCACACAAGAATGACAATGAATAAATTTCATTTCAATGAACATAAACAAGATTGATAAAAGTATGATTGGCTTATAGGCCACATAATATCCATCAATCTCCCACTTGGACTAAAGCCAATTGCCCTTGTGCAACAACCCCATAGTTGTGCAATGACGCTCAAAGACTTCTTGAGCTAAAGGCTTAGTCAGTTAATCTGCAAGACTGTCGGTTGATAGAATTCTTTCCACCACTATATCTCCTCTGGCAACGATTTCCCTAATCAAGTGAAAGCGCCTCAGAATGTGCTTAGACTTCTGATGAGACCTTGGCTCTTTCGCTTGTGCTATTGCACCATTGTTGTCACAAAATAATGGAATAGGGTCTGAGATTGTAGGGACAACACCAAGGTCTGTGATGAACTTCTTCAACCAGACTGCTTCCTTGGTAGCATCACTCGTGGCAATGTACTCAGCCTCTGTCGTCGAATCTGCAGTGGTGGGCTGCTTGGAACTTTTCCAAGACACTGCTCCCCCATTCAAAGTGAGCAGGAATCCAGATGTAGATCTACTATCATCTGGGTCTGACTAAAAACTCGAGTTAGTGTAACCCTGGAGCTTAAGCTCCTCTCCTCCATATACCAGAAATAAGTCCTTAGTCCTTCTCAAGTACTTAAGGATGCATTTCATGGATTCCCAATGACTCTCACCTAGGTTAGCCTGAAATATGCTCGTAACACTTAGAGCAAATGCCACAGCTGGTATTGTACATAGCATAGCATACATGATGGATCCAATCGCCGAGGCATACGAGATCTTCTCCATCAACGCTCTATCTTCAGGAGTCTTAGGCGAATGCTCCTTAGATATCTAAACTCCATGTCTTATCGGTATGAAACCTCTCTTGGAGTTCTCCATGCCAAACCTTTTGACAATGGTGTCTATGTACATGGATTGGGATAAGCCAAGCAACCTCCTCGATCTATCTCTATAGATACGTATTCCCAATACGTAGGTTGCTTCTCCCAAATCCTTCATGGAGAAGTTCTTTGATAGCCACGCCTTCACTAATGATAACATACCTACATCATTCCCAATGAGTAGAATGTCATCCACATAAAGGACAAGAAAAGTGATCGCGCTCCCACTGATCTTCTTGTACACACAAGGTTTGTCTTCATTCTTAATGAAGTCATAAGATCTGATTGCCTCATCAAATCTCATATTCCAACTCTGAGATGCTTGCTTCAATCCATAAATGGATCTCTGCAACCTGCACGCCTTTTCTAGAAACTCTTTTGATGTATAACCCTTAGGTTGTATCATATACACCTCTTCCTCAAGGTTTCCGTTGAGCAAGGTGGTTTTCACATCCATTTTCCAGACCTCGTAGTCATAGTGTGCAGCTATGGCGAAAAGAATCCTGATTGACTTAATCATAGCAACTGGTGAGAAGGTTTCGTCATAGTCAACTCCTGGTCTTTGACGATAACCGTTCGCCACCAACCTTGCCTTGAAGGTGTCCATCTATCCATCCGCACCAATCTTCTTCTTGAAGATCCACTTACACCCAATGGGTACTATACCCTCGGGAGGGTCGACCAAGTACCATACTTGGTTCGATGCATGGGATCGGATCTCCGAATCCATTGCTTCTCGCCATTTCTTAGAGTTGGAATCATTGACCGCTTCACTATAGGTTAAAGGATCATTATCCTTTAAGTGGAGAGTATCGACATCATCCATCACAATATGTCCCACATATCGATGCTGGGTTGTCTCGGTACTCTGCCAGTCCTACGCGGTGCCTTTGTGTGTACTTGAAGATTTTCGGGGACTGAGTTCTCATCTAATGAGGTAGCATTTGTGTTCAAATCTGGAACTTATTCCAGCACTACTTTACTCCCACTATCTCTTCTCAAGAGATACTCATCTTCTAAGAAGATGGCCCTTTTTTCTAACAAATATCGATTGTTCTTCGGGCGGTAAAAGTAGTATCCAATCGTCTCTTTTTGGATATCCCACAAATTTACACAACTCGAGTCCTCGACTCTAGCTTATCTCGTATCATGTTTCTTAACATGAGCAGGGACAACCCCATACTCTAAAGTAAGAGAAGTCCGGCTTCTTCCCTTTCCATATCTCATATGGAGTATAAGCTACAGATTTGCTAGGTAAGACGTTAAGGACACGCACTGCTGTCTCAAGCGCATATCCCCAAAGGGATATTGGAAGTTTCGAGAAACTCATCATAGATCGAAACATGTCCAACAAGGTACGATTTCTCCTTTCCAAAACACCATTCATCTGAGGTGTGTAAGGATGAGTCAATTGAGCTAGGATACCATTATCCTTAAGGAACTGTGTGAACTCGATACTTAAGTATTCACCTCCTCGATTTGATCGAAGAGTCTTTATACTCTTTCCAGATTGTTTCTCCGACGCCCACGGTGCATCCACGTCACCTGCAAAAGAAGGATCCGCGGGAACATAGTCCCACACGGAGAAAGTAGGCGGAAAAGATGAGTATAAAGGAGGGGGCGGCGTAACGCATTTGCGTTACCGCCCCAAACTCCTAACCAGGGCCCACTAACCCGTGGGCCCTTTAAATGCGTGGCCCACGCCACGTGTCCGTGCTACCTGTGCGCCACCTGCGCCTCGCGTGGGCTCGCGCGGCCCTGCCACATCGCCTTGCGTGCCGTGTCGCATCCGCGCGGGTCGCGCGCGCCACATCAGCCCTGCGCCACGTTAGCCCCGCGGTCCTGTGGAAATAAACCCCCTTTTTTTGTATTTAAAATTGATTAAAAATCAAATTAAAATCTAGAAAAATCCAGAAAACTCTAATAAATTCAAAAATTCATAACTTTAAAATTATAACTCCTTTCAATCTCAAATTTTCTTCATTGGATCACAAATTTCTTTTTTTTTAATATCATGTCATTTAAAATATAATTTTAAAAAAGAATATAAGATGGATTAAAAATAGCACTAAGGCATTCATTAAGATTTAGATATTTTAATCATCCAATCATTCTTTAAATAGAATTAATCCTTAAAATCATCTACTAACATCAAAGTAAGGTAATTAATTTCTATTTATTTAACCTTGAAAAAGATTAGCTATTCATAAAGCACATAATTAACCCTAAATTATGCATAAATATGAACTTTAGTAGAATGGCATACCAATGGAGAAAATTTAAAAAAATCAAGATAACATGCATCATAATTACATAAAATAAGCATGTATATCAGTTCAATAAGATAAGAATTTAAGTTATAAATGCATGTTATCAGTGACCCTTCTTCTAATGACCTTCACCTTCCAATTGCCTTAAGGAAGGGTACTTGTGCTTATACCCAACACCCTACTGCCCCCTTTGTATCCTATGACCACCTTTCTAGGACCTACCATACCTTTACCCTTGTTGTATCCTATGAATCACTGCCCAATATGGTTATTATGAAGCTCTTTAGGAACTTGATTGGACAGAAGCGATGTACGTCGAGTATCGCACCCTAGTACATAATGGTATATGGGACTTAGTATTGCATTCTAGTAATGCCAACATTGTAATGTACAAGTAGGTGTGAACCCTAAAATATCATCCAAATAGCACTATGGCTTGTTTGCATGGCTTGATTACTAGCTATAGGATTCACTTAGCTCATGCCATTGGCTACAATGAGACTTCCTCTCTAGTCATTCACATGAACTCCATTCAGGTTCTTTTGTCTTTTTGTGATAAATCAAGATTGTTCCCTCCATCATTCAAATGTTTTTTATGGATATTATATGACCTTGACCAATCACACGTCAATATATCTCATTTATGCCCATTGAAATAAAATTCTTCATAGTTATTATAGTGTAATGTTTATACTGTAAGTCCATGAGCATATGCAATAACTACAGTGAATTATGATGAGATCATAATACAATGATCGGTAGCATTTAAAAATATATTCTAGGCATCCCTATTTGAGGGATATTTTATAAGGACATTACATTATCTAGAAAGACTAATACTCTTTGATCTGACTCATTTGTTGAATACTTGTTGATCTTGTGGCCATCAATGTCGAGACATCAATGATAGATAGTGGGTGCTCTTTGGAGAAAGAGTTCACTAAATTAATCTATATGAATCTTTGAATGGTATTATACCTAACTGTTAATTAGGTTGATTCATGTCATGATTGTGTATACAATTGTTTGACTTGAGAAACCAAAGATATCTTTGTGGATGGATGATTGTGTTTTGATTATCACGTACAACTCCCTAGCCATAGGATCTCTACAATGTCATATATTGGATACGACATAAAGTCCTCAAAGGTGATTGTGTAGTCATGATGAGATTATCCACCTTTGATATTTGATAAGATTCAGTCAAAGAATGTGATGTGATGAAATCCTTAGCCAAAGTAGTCGAAATATCTAAGAAGGTGTTTTCAATTATTTTCTCTACTCATTATTAGTAACTTGAATAATTGATAGGATTTGACTTCAAACGCAATAGAAGATATTGAATTTTTCATTCAAAAAAATTTAGGTACTAAGAATAGATGATCTTATCATCTAGTATAGATCCAATTCCGTACATAGCGGTCATTGAAAAAGTTCTCTAAGATGTTCAAGTGTCCAACCTCTAGTGGTATTCACATGATTGACAAGAAATTGGATTTCCTCATCAACACTCTTTATGAAGAGAGAAAGAGAATAAAGGGGATAGTTTCTAGAAGTTATGCATGAGAACTCTTAGGCGAAGTTGTTCTCTTCTTAATTATAGACATTGAGTGTGTGAACTTTTCACAAGAACCCTTAAAATCATGCCTATATCCACCGAAGTCCATTGACCTTGTGTGTAAGTGATCCTTGGACCTGAAATGCCAAAGATATCTCAAGGATGGATGATCATGTTTTGACTATGACTTACAAATCCCTAGCCATGGGATTTCCAAAACATCATAAATTGGATATGACACGAAGTCCTCTAAGCTGATTGTATGACATGATGGGATGATATTAATATGACATGAAGCCCATTATTCATATTGTTTTATCATCAATTCTTTATTGATATTAGAGAATATAGTTTGTTTCATAAATTCTCTATGCATTGGGATTCACACGAGAAAATGACTTCGAGATAATGGGACATTTTACTGTTAATGAGTGAACCTATTTGTGAACCTATTAATGAATGAATTTTGGGAAGTAAAACATAATTTGAGGATAAAAAAATCTATGAGAGTTGAGAAGGTCTTTCATGGATTGGATGGTCTCAACTAAACATGTAAATGGTCTCTAGTGTTTGTCATAAGTAGGAGGACATGAATGGCTAAGTCTAGAAATCCCATAATCAACTTTAAACTATAAATTTTGTGAAAAAAAAGGCATGCCCCTTTCACTTACCAAATCAACCCCTTTCAATTTGCAGTATCTTCTTTGGTTTCCTAGTTTCTCTTTCTCTCATGCCAAGTGCTCATGCCTTCAAGATAGCTAGTACAAGGTACAAAAAAATTTCCAAATTATAGAGCAACATCTTCTCTTTTCTAAATTTGTACTTGTATCTTTATAGTTTACTAGAAAGAGTGGATCATAGTTCAAAATTTTTTTAATGACCATTCAAATTCTCATTTTGGAAACTAGCTTCAAAATATATCAACGAGGGAAAATTGCAAAGTAGTTTTATGTTTATATTTTATATGAATTAACATGAAAATAACAATTTAGATGAATAAAATTGTAAGAGATAATTTGTATAAGTCATGTATACCTAAATATATTGGTTCATGAGTGCTATAAATTAACTTGAATATGGGTTTTGACTAATGTGTGCTACTATTCTCTCTCCATTAGGAAAATGAGCTTTGGGTAAAAAATAGGTGATGAGACATATAGATCTATCCATATGGTTGATAGATATGGATATGAAATAATTTGAGATAAACTAACATATGTAGTTAGCTATAGATTTTCAAGATTTGCCTTATAAAATCCAAAATCACCATCTTTTGACAGTCGGGTTCAATTAGTACCCCATATGAATGTAAATAAGTTGTGCGCAATCTTAATGTATTATTTTCTAGTGGTTAAAAGATTATCATTTGTAAGTTTGGAAATAAAATCATGTAAAGAAATTTTAGGACAATTTCTTTTAGACATGAAAATGCATGTTCTCATATCATGCTTGGCAGATCGACATTCATGGATTTATGCATTGTAAGTTTTTTTTACATATATCCAACAACTTAAGAGCAATAAATTTAATGATGGAGTGTTGAATTTAAATACTTAAGTCTTTTTCTTTAGTTAAATTTAGTGGGACTCAATTTATTCAACATGATATATTCTTTAAACTAGACCAAAAACTTAATTGCATGAAACATAAAGTATAATTTCTAATAAATCTTGGTTATCTTTTAGGATTTCTTTTTTGCCTACATTTTATACATAGAATGATTTTATTGAAGGACATATTTTGACTTTACTTTTTTTGTTAAAAATTAAATAATACAGATAGTATACATGTGTTTACAATAAAATTCAATCAAAATTGAATTCCATTATTCAGGAAACAAATTTAAATAATATAAAAGTTCCATGTTTAGTTGTTTGATTAAGTTACCACACTTTTTATTTATTTGAATATTTAAATAATTTTTAAGAATAATTGTTCTCATTAATTACTCTTGAAAATTGAAAACAAATATCACAAATCAGAAACAGTTGTCTCTAAAAATAAGCTGAAATAAATTTCGAATAATGAAATTAATGTAGAATAAAAAATTAATAAAATATTTTCTCATATTCATTTGTCAAGAAGTTTTAAAGTTGATATCTAAAATAATAGAAGATGTCAAAAACTATTATTACCAAAATCATCCTGATTCGATTTTGTTTGGATTGAAGTTTTTTGATTTGGAACAGTTGAAAAAGTGTCGGCCGGTTAGCTTTATAGCCGCCCTCGTCAACCTGTTTCAGCCATCCGCTGTTCTCCTCGTCCTCTCCATGGTCGGATCTTCCCCCTGGGTTAAATGGACTACTTCCACCAGCTGCTCTTGATCTCATTCAATGTGGTTCCTTTTCAGTTTGCTCTCTTACAATAACAAAACCAAAAAATTTTTATTTACAGCTGGGGGAACAGCATGAACAAAGCCTCTCTCTCTTCCCCCCTTCCCTCCCTCCCTCCCTCTCTATCGCTCTCTCTCTCTGTGTCCCCGTGAGCCTGCAACTTATTTTCCCTTTCTTGGTAATGCTATAAATCTATTCTCAATTTGTTCCATTGGTGAAAGTTCTCCCCTCCTCTCTCACTCTTCGGGCTCCCGGTGCGCGGGCCCTTCTCTCTCTATGACCTCCACTGTCACAGTAATACCATTGCCGCGTCGGTGGAAGTTTTTCTCATTCTCTCTCCCTCTCAGTTATAAGAACGTGCCGTCTCCCTAAATTTCTTCAGAACTGCATCTTCTCCCAGTCTCGTTCCTCTTGAGACCCTTTTTCCTTTCCGAGTTTCTCTTCGCAATAGCCATGCCCGGCCAGGACGACCCAAGATAACCGTTCCCCTCTCTCTCTCTTCCTCTTCTTTCTCACTTGTCGGGGAAGGCGCTCCGGCGAAACAGGATAATAATGACGTTCTTCTGCTTCCTGGTGGACCAGAGGAGGAAGGTGCGGAGCACAAAGCCCGCGGCGGGTATCTGCTCCCGTTGCGGCGGCGCCGCCCGCGTGGCGGACATGGAGACGTCCACTCGGTTCTGTTACGTGCCCGTGCACCGCCGCTCCTGGCGCGCCATCATCTGCACGCTCTGCGGCGCCGTCCTCAAATCCTATCCTCGTTGCACTTATATCGCCCGCCGCCGGCGCCGCCGCTCCTGCCGGTGAGCCCAACCTTACAGGCTTCTCTCTCTGGGAGCTCTCTCATTCTTTCCCTGGTAAAATCTCCAAGATCGCAGTTTTCCGCCTCCTTCGTGTTCCTTCGAACCAGGATAGAGAGGGAGAGCATGAGGCTTTCATTTTTGCACGACGAAGACGTTCTAGAGAGAAGGAGATTGATTCTCGTCACGCGTTAGTCGTTCAAAGTCCAAGGGGGAGGAGAGAGTGAGCAAGACAGATCTCTTCTTCGATCCTTGCGCTAGAGAGAGAGTAATGCGTGCTCCAAGAGGGAGGGAGAGGCCTTCCACTTCCTCATTTACTCCGTCATCAATTCTTTCGATCGGCAGAAAACTGACTACCCATTAAATTCTCATGAAAATGAAAGCCGGTTGCGCGTCCCAGAGAAAATTAGGAGAGAGAGTCGACGAACAAATGAATGAGGTATGTGCATGGAACATGGATGAGAGAGAGAGTAGTCTACCAAAGTAAGAAGCCATGTCCTCTCCAAACGAAAGGACGACCAGAATACAAACACCAGGGCGAGTTTATGCCTTGTTGAGTCTGTTGACCGGAACTGTTGAACTTTTGACTTTTGCTAGCAACTACTTCTTGAATGGCCTTCTCCACGACGACGGTCAGGAAGTCTTTAATGCTCGCATATTGCGCCGATACTCATTTAATGAGCCGGGGTCTCATCATGAGAAAAGAATAGATAATACGGACCCGCCGAGATATGAACCAATGGGAGCGAGAGAGAGAAAGAGAGAGTGAGAGAGAGAGACACCTGGCGGGAATCAATCAGGTTCCCTCATGACGCCCTCTTTCTTCCACTGGCTTGGAGGATTCTGTGCAGCATTCAACTGGCGACGGCCAGGAACAGTTTATGAGGAAAAAATGAATGCAAGACGGGTTCCCTTCAACACACCAAAGAGCGAATATTCTTTGTTCTTTTCTTTCCCTCTCGCTTCAGTTTTCTCTCCGTATGAATCTTGTATAAATGCAAGTCTCTCTACCTGATTAGAAGATTAGGCAACCTCTCCTAGTTGTTGGTAGAAGAAGGGGGAAGTTGATGAGTGAATTATAGAGATCAGATGTATACTCTTGACCGAGTGGTTTCAGCCCTCTTCTATAGTTAACATCACACTCGGGAAGCCATCCCCATCCCACGGAGCTTGTCATTACTTCTCCACTTGCTGAGAAGTATATATCTTTAGAGCCTTTGATGGCTGAAAAAAATGTGAATCTCCAAGAAACGAAAAGAGCCAAGCATCAAAATTTCCTGAATTAAAGCAATGAAAGTAATGGAGCAAGGTGAAAGGGCTGGATAGAAATTCCTTTTCCTTTAATGTAACCCATGCCATGCCAAATTGTAATTATGAAATGCCGCTGTGAAAGTACAAGAGCCAAAAAAGTAACTAAACTCTCTAATTTCATCAAAGGCAAAGATTCTAAAAATTGTGACGTCTAAATGATAGGAAAAAAGGTTACTAATGTTGTAAGCACAAGACCAAAGTCAAATGTAAGGCAACTAAGTCTGCCTTTATAAATGACCAAGGTTTGAGAACCCAGTAGCTATCAGAGAATGATGACATGTAGCTCTATGAAGGAAGAAAGAGGAGGAAGATTTCGTAAAGGTACATGAGAGGTTGAAGGGAGCTAGAACTTATGACAGTGATCTACGAAATTGAGAGTTTGCTCATCATAACCCTTATTCTCTTGTGAAGCTTAGCCATGTTTTGCAGAGTTCAACCAAAAGGGTAGAAATTTACTGGGGTACAAGTATTCCTTTAGGTATAAATGACCACTACGTCTATGGAACTAGAAACTAGAAATGGATAAAATTGATGGGGAGAGTGTTTGATACTCATAATTTAACAAACTCATGCAATATTTTGACATGATTTTTTAGTGACAAGCATGAATATTGCTATTTTTGTATCAGTAATCTAAGTTCATGAAATATTATTGAACATGTGTTTGAATGCATGAATTAATAGATATATGTTCAAGCACTTTTAAAATGATATTCATGAGGATGGTGTCGCAGTGAGTGCACACTGATTGGGCAACTAGGACTAGGCAACACTCTTTTGAAGAATAAAATTCTCTAAAAAAGATAAGCCACTTGTTCACTAGTAACCCTCGACCTATTTACAAGCATGTGAGGAGAGAGAAAGTGCAAAGTCAATATGAAATTACTCATAGTAAGAGAAGTTCAGGTCACACGCTGAGGTTTGACGAAGGCATCATCACTATGTGGCCTAGGTCTTGGTTGTGGAGTCATCTTTCTCAAATGTAACATCTTAGTATTGATGGATATTATGTGGCCTATAAGCCAATCACACTTTCATGTATCTTGTTTATGTTCATTGAAATAAAATTTATTTATTGTCATTCTTATGTGATGTTTGCAATGAAGTCCATAAGCATGTGCAATGACTAAGTGAATTATGATGAGATCATAATATATTGATCACTAGTCTTTAAACATATGTTCTAAACATTCCTATTCGTGGGATATTCAAGAAGGACATCGAATTATCTGGAAATAATAGCACTATCTAATCCATCTCATATGATGAGTATGGCTGATCCTATTGCCATCGGTGTGGAGACACTAAGGATAGAAAGCGAGTGTTCTTTGGAATAAGAGTTCACTAAATTGATCCGTATGAATCCCTGAATGCTATTATACCTGACTATCAATCAGGTTGATTTATGTCATGATTGTGTATGTGGTCCTTTGACTTGAGACACCAAAGACATCTTGTGGATTGATGATCGTGTTTTCATTATGACTTACGAAGCCCTAGCCACAGGATATCTAAAACGTCATATATTGGATACGACATGAAGTACACGAAGATGATTGTGTGATCAAGATGGGATCATCCACCCTTGATATTTGAGGATATTGACTCAAAGGAATGAGATGTGATGAAATCCTTGGCCAAGGTAGTAGAAATATCGGAGGAGTTCCCGATGATTTCTACACGCATCAGTACTAACTTGAGTGACCGATTAGGGTTTGACAGTTGACCATACCCTAATTCATTCATGAGTCTAATGTGGATGAAGGATTAGACATACATGGTAATCGATGACGGGAAGGTTCTATAAGTGAGTTCTTACATACTCCATATCTCCTAGTGTACGTGGTGTAGCTTGGCACCAAACGGACTGGCAACTCAACCTATCGATTGGGTTAAATTGAGTCTTGATTAATTAATCTATATGTGGATGTGGATAATTAATTAAGGTTGACCAATAAGGTGTTATTTGGTCTATAGAGTTATTAACTAGTGAGATATATGGACCTAGAGGATCATACACGTAAGGTTTATAGATATTGGTGGATATAGACATAATTATGAGGGTTTTTATGAAAAAACCTAATACCAAATGTCTATAAATAGGGGGAGGACGACCACAACTAAGGGTGCCCATGCAAGCCTTGTGGGAATTCTCTCCATTCTTCTCTTTCTCTCTTGGTGAAGAGCTTTGAAGAGGAGATCTAACCATCCGGAGACCGTGTGGATACCGCTAAAGGCTAAACACTTGAATAGCTTCAAGAACTCCTTCAAGGAATCCCTGTAAGTATATTTTCTCATTCATACCAGATGATAGGATCATTTGTTCTTGGTGGCTTGATATTTTGAATGTCTGATTCAATGTTTTCCGCTGCATTTGATGTTTTGATCAAAATTTCGGAAAGTTATCGACATCAGATCCCATCAGGTGTTTGATGTAGGTGCTGGGTAACCCACTAGATATTCACTGAATTTCTTTTGTAACTTGTCTAGTCGACCTTACCAAAATAAAATGACAAGTTTCTAGTAATATTTTGATTCTCATTATGCATGCATTTAAAGAACATAAGGAGAGAAGGGAGGAAATGAATAAAATCTATTCATGTTTAATGGGCTTAAGAATGAAGCATAAGGCTTGAGCAAACAACCCATTGGATTGGGTAAGAAAAGGCGTCCCAAAATTGGTACTTTCGCATCAGAATGTTAAACCTTCAGTTTTTGCACAACAAGATTATCTATAGTATTTTCATAATAAAGGGAACTTCCCTTACCACTAAAGATAATATCAACCTTTGTGCTTCCTTTGTGATTTTCCCACTAAACCTACACTTATGTGCGACCTCTAGTTGTATCCATTTTTTTCGCATCTCAATGGATCTTTTCCTTGCACATGATCAGAAGTTCTAGCTAACATATCCTTGATCCCAAGCTATTTTCAAACAATCACTTGTCACATGGACTTGAGGGAGTGGAGAACACAAGGGTGGATCGGGGGAAGGGAGTTTCAAAAGTCCCCCAAACCCTATCGCTTAAGGCTTTTCTATAGATTTTATCAATTTTAATAAAAAACCTAAAACAATAATATATTTACCCAATCATTAAAGAACCTTACACATATGATCTTTTAGGCCCAAGTGCATGTTCAATTAATAACATTATAATCCAAATAGATCTTTATTAGCATATGAAATAAATATATTCAATATCCAATATCCAATATCTAAAATCAATAAGTTATTTAATCATAGATTTATTTAACCCAATTGATAACTTGAGTCGCCAGCAAGTGAGGTGCCAAGCTACACCTTGTGTCCTGGAAGGTAAAAGGGTTATGTTACTCGCACATGGAACATGTATGTTAGAAACTAATGTATACATATAATTCCTCATCCAATAGATACTCCCTAAATGATCTAGGGCATGGTCAAATATCAAACCATAGTTGGTCATTCTAGTTCAAACTAGTGCTATAAAAAAATCATAAAACACTCATTTTCTAGACTTTTCACCTCGGTTGAGGACTTGATTACACTATTTCCTAGAGTTTGTTTTCTCTTAGTAACGAGGGCGGATGATCCCATCTTGATCAAACAGTCACTTTAGTAGATATATTAATACATCTAACCTCTAATGGTTTGAAATTTCGTAGTTAGATAGTTATAGGTTAAAGTCAAAGACAACCACCCATCCACAAGATGTCTTTAGTGTCTCGAGTCTAAGGACCATATATATATATATATATGTGACATGCATCAAATTGATAGCCCATTTGGTAAAATACTATCTAGGGATTCATTTAAATTTATTTAGTACAATTTCTTATTAAAGTGCACCTACCGCCTACCTAAGTGGATACTCATGGATGATCATATGATCAACCATACAAAAGCTATGCTCGTCAATCGAGTTGGTGATTTTGGATTAGCTCTTGGGTTTTGGGACAAAGCATCATCATATGAGAACCACCATGAATTTTTATTCTATCTAGGTACCATATATCTTGCAAATATTAACTTTTAGAGTATGTAGTTATAGATACTTCATTATCTTAGAATGATGTCATCATAGTTTATTTATCATTTCATCAAACATATCCTTGGATTTCATATCTTAGTCTAATTGGCATGTAGACCACTTATTGTTAATAAGATAATGAATTTTTTCTAGTGTGACCTACCTTTGATGGAATATGTTGCTCAATAGGCTCATATAATTTTGATCAAAACATCAAATGCAGTGCGATACATTGAATTAAACATTCGATACACTAATTTTTCAAGAACTAATCATCATATCATCTGATTTAGATTAAATCCACACTTACAAGGTTCATTAAAGGAGTTATTAAAGTTGTTCAAGTGCCTAGCCTATGATAGTATCAACACGATCATCGAAGGGTTATATCTCCTCTTTAATGCTCTTAACCAAGAGAGAACAAGAAAAAATAATATGTTTCCACAAGGTTTGCATGGGAACCTTGAGTTATGATTGTTTTCCCCTTATTTATAGACATCTTGAATGTGAAAATTTCACAAAACCTTTAAAATTATATTAATATCCACCAACATCTATAGACGTTAAGTGAGTGACCGTCTAGATTCATATCTCTCTCTAGTTAAAAAAATTCTATTTATCTAATAACTCTTATTGGTCAACCTTATTAATTATCTATATCAATAAATAGGTTAATTAATCAAGTATCAATTTAACTCAATCAATAGATCACATGATCTAGAAGAAAAAGAGTGTATATGGACTCTCATATAGAACCTAGCCAACATCGGTTACCATGTACATATAATCCTTCATTTGTGCAAGACTCATGAATGCCTGTCGGTATGGTAAATTATCAAACCCTAATCGGTCACCTCCGTCAATAATGATGTGTGGAGAAAACAATTGAGAACAAATTCTCTGACATTTCTACTACCTTGGCAAGTGATGTCATCTCATCTCATTCCTAGAGTTAATATCTTCTACTACCAAGGGCAAACGATTCTAAATTGACCAAAAATCACCTGTAACGACTTCATACCATATCCAAGCAATAAAATTTTGGATATCCCATGGTTAAGGATTCATTAGTCATAAAAAAATAGTCATATATCCTCAAAATGTCCTTGGCGTCTCATGTCAAAGGACCATATAAATAACCCTGACATAAGTCTTTGTGATTGACAGGTAGGTATGATATTGTTCAAGAATTCATGTGGATTAATTTACTAAACTCTAAGCCAAAGAGCTCTCACTACCTATCCTTGGTATCCCACATCAAAGTCATAGGTTTAGGTATACTCATCATATAAGTCAGATCAAATAGTTCTTTTTTTTTAATAATTCAAGATCCTTCTCAAATATCTCTCGAATAAAAATATTTAGAACATATGTTTGAAAACTAGTCATCATTGCGTTATGATCATTATCATAATTCACTCAGTCATTGTATATGCTCATGGACTTCATTAATAACATCACACAAGAATAATAGTGACCAAATTTCATTTAATGAATATAAACAAGATATAGAAATATGATTGGCTTGTAGGTCATGTATTATTCATCAACCTAAGCATTCCCATAAAACATGATTGCATCCATATGAAACTTTTTAAATGTAGCTTAAAGATTGGTGTGTCACTAGTGAATTAGGAGAATTTTAAATAATTTATCAAGATTAAGATTACTCAAATGACATCAAAATCATATCATATTTGGGGATATTATAATAAATAAAACTATAGATGAGGTGATCTAAAGGGTATTTTCTAGTCCATTATCTTTAGGGATGCAAATAAATAATGCCCTAAGTGTATATAGTGTAATGTGTAGTCTACAAATCTAAGATAGATGAAATTCCCTTGAAACCCATCATCGAAAAGGAGATATTTGATTTGGGAGGGATTATTTTTACTAGCGCATTTCTATAATCAAAGGCAAGTCAATATATAGAGTGGTAGCAGATTTCATATTCGAAGAGGTTGAAGTTATCAATGAGCGACAATTTTGTAATCATCAAATTTGTCTTTTGATAGATTCTTGGACAATTTGGATGCCCATAGGGAAATTATCAATCATTACATAATACACTTCACAAATGCTCAATTTCAAGCACTATTGAATAGATACTGATGTCACCATTGAAGATACACATTGACACTTTATACATTCATGGCATTATTTGTTCCCATTAGGAAGAATATAATTCAATTGGGTGGGAAAAATTGTATAATGCCTTGTAACCATATAAGACAACATATAAGACACAAACAAGCATGGTTCCTTGTGAAGAGTAAAGAAAAATGACAATTGATGATTAAAGAAGAGCATGGAATTGCTTCTATGTCATCGAAGAGGAAGGAGCAAGCTAAAGTAGAAGAGAGTGAAGAAGAAGGAAGGAGGAAGAAGGTTTTGCTAGGATCTGAGGCTCGAAAAGCTCTCCAAATATTTGTCCAAAATAATGATTGCAGCGAAAGGTGTTAAATCAAAACATTCAACATCGTTGAAGCACCAAGACTAGATGATCTCATCATCCATTATAGGTGATCCTATCATCTAGTATAGAATAAAATTCATATTTACTTGGATCATTTGAAAGAGTTCTTCAACCGTTCAAGTGTCCGGCCTCTAGCGGTATCCACACAGTCTCTAGAGGATCGGATCTCCTCTTGAACACTCGTCACCACGAGAGGAAGAGAAGAGGGAGGAGAAGTTCCACTAGGCTTGCATGGGCACCTCTATTATGGTCGTTCTCCCCCTATTTATAGACTTTGGGAATGTGAAATTTTCACAAAACCCTTATTATTATGTCTATATCCACCGACGTCCATTGACCTTATGTGTGTGACCCTCTAGGTCCATATATCTCACCAGTTAATGACTCTATCAACCCAATAACACTTATTGGTCCTTCTTATCAATTAACTATATCAACATATAGATTAATTGACTAAGGATCGATTTAACCCAATCAACAAGTTGAGTCGCTGGCCGAGTGGGTGCCAAGGCTGCACCACGTGCTTTAGGAGATATGGAGTATATTAGAACTCTTTCATGGAACCCTGCCGTCATTGGTTACAGGTATGCGTATAATCCTTCATCCACACAAGACTCATGAATGACTTAGGGGTATGGTTAATTTTCAAACCCTAATCCATCACTCAATTTAGTGCTTTGATACGAGTAGGAAATCATTGAGAACAACTTCTCTAATATTTCCGCTACCTTGCACAAGGATTTAACCGCATCTCATTCCTTGAGTCGATCTCCTCATATACCAAGGGTGGATAATCCCATCTTGACCACTCAATCACCTTCGAGGACTTCATTTCATATCCAATCTATGACGCTTTTGGAGATCCCAGTGGCTAGGGGGTCGTAAGTCATAGTCAAAAGCTACGATCATCCATCCACAAGATGTCTTTGGTGTCTCGAGGTCAAAGGACCACGTACACAAGCGTGACATGAATCAACCTGATTGACAATTAGGTATATTACCATTCAGGGATTCATACGGATCAATTCGAGTGAACTCTTTCTCCAAAGAGCACCCACTATCTATCCTTAGTGTCTCCACATCGATGGCTATAGGATCAGCCATACTCATCATATGAGTTGGATTAGATAGTGCTACTCTTTTCGGATAATTCGATGTCCTTATCGAATATCTCATGAATAGGAATGTTTAGAACATATGTTTAAAAAATAGTGATCACTATATTATGATCTCATCATAATTCACTTAGTCCTTGCACATGCTCATGGACTTCATTGCAAACATCACACAACAATGACAATGAATAAATTTCATTTCAATAAACACAAACAAGATACATGGAAGTGTGATTGGCTTATAAGCCACATAATATCCATCAGGTTTCTCACATCATGAGGGCCATAATCCTATCTCAATCTGTAAGGGAGAGAGGGAGAGAGAGGAGAGATAGAAAGAAGAGGGAGAGAGAGTATGAATTTATTGATATGCCCTTAATGGGAATTATTATCTCACCCTCCCCCTCAAGTTGGAGCATTGAGAACAAAGCCTATATTGACCCCTTAGTAAGAATATTTGCAAATTGATTGTGACATATATTATGTAGCTGGTCAGCCAAGTCACACATTGATACATCTTGTTTATGTTCATTGAACTAAAATCTATTCATAGTTATTGTTGTGTGTTGTTTATAATGAAGTCCTTGAGCATATGCAATGAATTAGTCAATTATGATAATATCATCATATAATAATCACTAGACTTTAAACATGTGTTCTAAATATTCATATCCGAGGAATATTAGATAAGGACATCAAATTATTTGGAAAGAATAACACTGTGAGATCCAACTCATGTGATGAGTATAGCTGATCATGTAACCATCGGTATGGATACACTAAAGATGTATAGTTGGATCTTTGGAGAAAAAGTACAATGAATTGATCCGTATGAATCTATTGATAGTATATTACCTAAATATCAATTAGGTTTATTCATGGTCTAGTTATGTATGTGGTTCTTTGACTTGAGACATCAAAGATATTTTTTGGATAGATGACAAGTTTTGATTATGGCTTATGAACCCTTAGCCATGCGATCTCAAAAACATCATATATTGGATATGACATAAAGGTCCTCAAAGGTGATTATGTGGTCAATAGAGGATCATCTAGCCTCGGTATTTGAGGAGATTGACTCAATAAATGAGATAGAATTGTCAAGGTAGTCTCTATATCAGAGCGGGTATTATTGACGACTTCCTCCATGCATTAGTACTAACTTGAGTGACCAATTAGGGTTTAAAAATTGACCACACCCTACATCATTCATGAGTCTTGCATGGGCAAAGGCCTAGATGTACACAGTAACTAATGACAAGAAGGTTTAATGCAAGAGTACTTATACACTTCATATCTCTTAGGGCACATGGTATAGCTTGGCACCCAACGAGCTGATAACTTGACTAGTCATTTAGGTTCAATTGATATTTAATTAATTAATCTATATGTTTATATAGATAATTAATAAAGTTGAAAAATAAGGTATTTTTGGGTTTATAGAGTTATTAAATCGCAAGCTATATTGACCTAGAGGTATAATTAGTGGATAGAGATATAATTTTATGAGTATCTATGAAAGCTCATAAATCTATTGTCTATGAATAAGATGAGAGTGGCTACTACTGCAAGAGCCTATGCAAGCCTTGTGGAAATTCTCTCCTTTCTTCTTTTGCTCTCTTGTTGAAGAGCTTTGAAGAGGAGATCCAACGTCTGACAATCGTGTGGACCACTAGAGGATACACACTAGAAAAACTTCAAGAACTCCTTCAAGTGAACCCTATAAAACTGGATTTAAATCTATACTAGATGACACGATCATTGGTTCTTGGCACCTTGGTATTTTGAATGTTTAAATCAATATATTCCACTACATTTGATGTTTTGATTAAAATTTTGAGAGCCTATTGAACATCAGATTCCATGAGACTAGATGATATAACATTTATATTGATAAGATCCCCAAGCACCCCCTCATGAATAGGGTGGTAGTTTGTCTCAATGTGCTTGGTGCGCTCATAGACGGTAGGGTTGTTGGTGAGGACGAGAATCACATAATAACCACAAAGCATGGGCATGGCCCTTTGTGATGGATATTATGTGTCCTATAAACCAATCACACTTCCATGTATCTTGTTTATGTTCATTGAAATAAATTTATTCACTGTCATTCTTGTGTGATATTTACAATGAAGTCCATGACTATATGTAGTGACTAAGTGAATTATGACAAGATCATAATACATTAATCAATAGTCTTTAAATAGATGTTCTAAATATTCCTATTTGGGGATATTCGATAAGGACATTGAATTATCCAAAAAGAATAACACTATTTGATCTCGCTCATATGATGAGTATGACTAATCTTATAGTAATTGGTGTGGAGACAATGAGGATAGATAGTGGGTACTATTTGGAGAAAGAGTTCATTCAAATTTATTTGTATGGATTCTTGAATGGTATTATACCTAGCTATATATTAGGTTGATTGATGTCATAGTTGTGTATGTAGTCCTTTGATTTGGGACACCAAAAACATCTTGTGGATGAATGACCATGTTTTGATTATGACTTACAAATCCCTAGCCACTAGATCTCTAAAATGTCATATATTAGATATGACATGAAGTCCTTGAAAATGATTGTGTGGGTCAAGATGGGATCATCCGCCCTCATTATTTTGGGAGATTGACTCAATGAATGAGATGTGATAAAATCCTTAGCCAAGGTAGTAGAAATATCAGAAGAGTACCCGATGACTTCCTACATGCATCAGTACTAACTTTAGTGATCGATTAGGGCTTGATAGTCGACCATACCATTGGTTATTTACGAGTCTCATGTAGATAAAGGATAATACATACATGATAACCGATGATGGAAAATTTCTATAAGGGAATTCTTATATACTTTATATCTCGTAGAGTATGTGGCATAACTTGGCAACCAACAAGCTAGCAACTCAACCTATTGATTGGGCTAGATTAATCATTTATTAATTAATCCATATATTGATGTGCATAATTAATAAGGTTTGACCATGAAAATTTTATTGAGTCTATAGAGTTATTCACTAGTGAGATATACAAATCTAGAGGATCACACATGTAAGAATTATTTGTCAAATAAATGAGCTAGTCAATGAGTCAATGACATGAGTGAAACCCTATAAACAAAGGGGAAGAAGAATCCCAAAAAATAGGCTTACTAAAAATTCGGGATGAGTGGGGTTTGTAGCCAAGGAGTCTAGCTCTTAAAGTAGATCAAGAATGTATTCTTTTTGTTTATAATCAATTGTCCTCATTGATAAGCAAACTCAATGCCTAGAAAGTACTTAAACGCAACCAATCTTAGATTGTAGGATATATATATGTGAGAACGTCTTGACATTTATAATATGATGAAATGAAATTGTGAGGTCGTTAAAAACACACGTCCACACATCAAAATAATATCTAAAATCAATAAAATTATGTTTTAATTATGAATTGATTAGGATAATGGTAAGGGCTGAATCCACAGAGAACTAGGGATATTTTTTAAATTAGACACATAATTGAGGTGAGAAAATGAGATAATTGAGTTTTTAGAAAGAAGAATCTAAGAAGATTCCATAGAATAAAAAATCACTCATTTTAGATTAGCATTTGCAGAGAAATCGAAGAGCAAAATAAGCAGATAGAAATTGATCACAAAGAGAGAGAAAGTCACAAAATTAAGTAAAATTGAGCTAATCTACACATCAAAATAAAATCTAATGATATATGAAAAAATATTAGGAAGAAAATATGTGATCTAAGCCATAATCATGATCCAAATGATCCAACTAATCTCCGGATAAAGGCTTTTCATTTCACTATTCAAAAAGCAAAAATTTGGAGTTAAATTGGCAAATTCTTCCTTCTCCCTCTATGAAATCTTGATTTCAAATTTTCCTCAATGCAAAAGTGAATAAGAAGAGCAAGAAAGCAAGAGATTCAAGGATTATACTATCTAAAAGGTTCAATCAATAGAAAATCCAAGAATGTATACACCATTCAAAGAGAGAGAATTTAGTAAACTTTAATATTGGACGTGAAACAAATAAAAATTATGTGGTCATTGAAAACATACTTCCTTATGTCAACATAATTTAAAAAATCACTAAAATTATGATTTAATTGTGAGTCTAACTCGAAAATGCGCTAAAAGTGATCCAATAAATCACTGGATCAAAGCTTTCCATTTCGCATTTCGAAAAGCAAAAATTTGCAGTTCAAGTTACAAATTTTTCCTTCTCCCTTGATGAAACCTTGATTTCAAGCACTTCGTGGACGCATATATGAGTCTAGAAGATGAAGAAAATAAGAGATTCAAGGAGTCTACTGCTCAAAGAGAGAGAATTTATAACATTTCAAAATTGGGCGTGACCATCGAGTCTTCTCCTTGATAAGATCAACAGTCGTGATAAAATCCGAAGAAGCACATTGTTGTGGCTAAGTCGCAACTATCAGATCTCCATCAAAGCGTTAGAATCATGCCACGTGTCCGCATCAGGAGAGCGTCATTGAATCGTAGTCATCCGAACATGATCTAATGCATAAGATGCTTCTAATCCTAACTGTCATAATTCCTCTTATCAATGACCATGATTAAACAGGTTAAATAAGACGAATTGGTATCCACTAAGATACTGTCATGTACTCCCCCTTATGTGATAATCGACAATTGTGTTTACATATGAAAATTGGATACTCCTCATCACGCCACGTCGATTGTGAAAAAATAAAAAGAAGCGTAGTCCTATACTGGAAAAATCAAAAGAAATCTCGCAAATCAATACAAAAGCGGACTTATTTAGCTCAAGCCCATTGATGACACAGTCGCTAATGATGCCCTAACCACATGCACGCCGCTGCATGACGATACATAAGCGTGCATGCCACGTCATCAGCCATGTCAGCATGCACTTAAAAACCAATTTTTTAATATTTTAAATTAAAATAAATTTAACATAAACTCAAAATTCAAAAATTCTAGAAAAATACCTACAAAATTAGAAAATTCACAACTTTCTATAGATAACTCATTTTGTAATCTAATTTTATTTTTCTTTGATCAGAAATTAAATAATCTATCATTCTATGCATTTTAATTTAATAATAAATAAAAAGAGAATAAAATTATAACTAAAAAATGCACTCATCTTCTTCGAAAAAAACTTAGAAAAATAGATGAATGTGTATGAAAATATTTTATTATTTGCATTTAAAACTAAAAAAATCTAATATAAATTTGAATAATCTATTTTTAAATTATAATTTTAATTTATGCATGATTATCCATTAAAATGGTGCATTTTGAGATTTTCCATGTATATTGCATAGAATGATAACCATGAACTCAAGGTCTGATAACATGCATAAGAGCGGAATATTTTATGCTTTCATTTTTATTAATAAGGATGTAATTACTAGGCTAAATTTCATGTTATTAGCGTTACCATTGGATCTTCTCCTTGATGAGATCAACAATCGTGATGAAATCCGAAGAGACGAATCGTTATGGTTAAGTCGTGACTATTAGATCCTCATTGTAGTGTTAGAATTGTGTCACATGGCCGTGTGAAGAGAGGGCGTCACCTAATCTCATCCATCCAATCATGCTTCAATTTTTTAGATCTAATAGGGACACTTCAAATCTTGGCCGTTAAAACTCAGTAAAACAAATCATTGCCCATTAAGATGCTACTGTTACTCCCTTCAATTAACGGAACGTGAAGGGCTAAGATTAAATATTCTTCTTCTGTATCGATCAAACACTTCTAATAGTGCCATGCCACTTGCGTAAGAGAAGTAAAAACATAAACCCACGTAGAAGAAATGATTGATATTTTCACATATGAATACGTGCGCAGATTTAGTAATTAGCTTGTGCCCTCAAAGAGCACTTAATCAATAATCACACGAACACACATGTACCTTGAGGCATGCACATATGTCGCTACGTAGTGATACGCAACCATGCATGCCATGTCATCTACCACGTCAATGCACAATTAAAAAAAATGAATTTTGAAATATTTTTAATTAAAATAAATTCAGAAAAAATTCTATAAAATTCAAATAAAATCTCTAAAAATTAAAAAAATTATAACTTTCAAAATATAACGCCTTTTTAATCCTAATATTTTTTGATTTGATACAAAAATTTAACGATCTATAATTTTATGTATTTTCATTTAACAAATAAAAAGAGAATAAATTTTTAACTTATCTTCTTTGAAAAATAAAACTAGAAAAATAGATGAGTATATATGACAATATTTCCTATTATAATTTGCATTTAAAAATAAAATTAAATATAAGATGTAAATAGAGATACTCTGTTTTAAAATTCATCTTGATTTATACACAACTATCCCTTAAACTAATGCATTTTAATATTTTTAATGTAAATTGCATAAAATGATGAATATGCACTTAAATATGATAACATGCATAAGAATAGAATGATTTTTGTTTTAAAATGCACTAATAATCATGTAATTTCAAGGATAAATTGCATGTTTTCATAATCCTCGGTGGTTAAAATATCATTGACATGAATTGGAAGTATAACAATACTCTAATACCTATTCTTGCATAACATCATATGGTCAACGTGATGTATATTTATGGCCTATAAGCCAATCATACTTTCATGTATCTTGTTTATGTTCATTAAAATGAAATTTCTTCATTGTCATTCTTGTGTGATTTTTGTAATCAAGTCCATGAGAATGTGTAATGACTAAGTGAATTATGATGATATCATAATATAGTGATCACTAGTCTTTAAACATATGTTTTAAACATTCCTATTCGTGGGATATTTGAGAAGGACATCGAATTATCCAAAAAGAATAGCACTATCTAATCCAACTCATATGATGAGTATAGCTAATCTTGTAGCCATCGGTATGGAGATACTAAGGATAGATTGTGGTTGCTCTTTGGATAAAGAGTTCACTAAATTGATTTGTATGAATCCCTTAATGACATTATACCTAACTATCAATCAGGTTTATTCATGTCATGGTTGTGTATATGTTCCTTTGACTTGAGATACCAAAGATAGCTTGTGGATAGATGATCGTATTTTGATTATGACTTATGAATCCCTAGCTAGGGGATGTCTAAAACGTCATATATTAGATATGACATGAAGTTCACAAAGATGATTGTGTGATCAAGATGGGATCATCCGCCCTCGGTATTTGAGGAGATTGACTCAAGGAATAAGATGTGATGAAATCTTTGGCCAAGGTAGTGGAAATATCGGAGGAGTTCCCAATAATTTTCTTCATGCATTAGTACTAACCTAAGTGACCGATTAGGGTTTGACAATTGACTGTACCCTAAGTCATTCATGAGTCTTATGTGGATGAAGGATTATACATATATGGTAATCGATCATGGAAAGGATTATATATATGTGAGTTCTTACATGCTCTATATCTCCTAGAGTACGTGGTGAAGCTTAGAACTCAACGAGCTGACAACTCAACCTATCGATGGGGTTAAATCAATCCTTGATTAATTAATTTATATGTGGACGTGGATAATTAATTAAGGTTGACCAATAGGTATTATTTGTTCTATAGAGTTATTAGCTAGTGAGATATATGAACCTAAAGGGTCATACACATAAGGTCTATAGATATTGGTAGATATAGACATAATTATGGGGGTTTTTTTATTAAAAACCACATACCAAATGTCTATAAATAGGGGGAGAATGACCACAACTCAAGGGGCCCATGCAAGCCTTGTGGGAATTCTCACCTTTCTTCTCTTTCTCTCTTGGCGAAGAGCTTTGAAGAGGAGATCCAATCATCCGGAGATTGTGTGGATACCGCTAGAGGCTAGACACTTGAATAGCTTCAAGAACTCTTTCAAGAAAACCCTATAAGTATATTTTATCATGCATATTAAATGATAGGATCATCTGTTCTTGACGCCTCAATGTTTTGAGTATCTTATTGAATGAATTATGTTGCATTCAATGTTATGACTAAAATTTTTCAGAAATTTTATTGATGTCAAATCCCAATACAACATTCTAGGCATTCAACCCTTGAGAAAGAGTGAGTTGGCTGAACTTCATAAACTATGCACATGAGATTTGGTTGAGGCTGAAAATAGCATGATGAAGGTGGCATACCTTGGTGGTCTCCCTTGGAACTACATGGTTGGATGATTGTTCTATGAATACTGAAGTGGTGTGATTGTGCGATCGTTGAAAGTATATGTTCACGCGTAAAAAAAACCAAACTCACTTATAATGTGGATTAATAACATTTAATTGAGTTTCGAGGTGAGTAAGAGTTAAATCCAAAGAGAATTTATGTATGTCCTTGAAATAGTTTTAGAATTTGATCATATTGGATGATACATTGGGATGAAAAATTAGGAAAAATTATAGATTTAGAAAGAAAACTCAAAGATCTATCCATGGAATCTAAGGAATCAAAAATCACTCAAATGGGCTATAAATATATAGAGAAATCAAATAGAGAAGTTAGAGAGAGAAAATTGTTCATTAGGAGACATAAAAATAATGAAAAATTAGAAAATTCAATTATTCTATGATTTGAAACTAAAATCTAATGCTAAATAATAATAGGTTACGTAAATAGAGCATAAACTAACTTGAGACCGCAGTTGAAATGATAAATTAATCGCTTGATCAAGAGCTTTTCATTTTGCAATTTCAAGGAAGAACTTTGGCATTCTATTGGCGATTTGTCCCTCATTTTCTTGTTTTTAAGGGCTCTTTACGAGCACTTTTCCTATCTAACTTCTCTATTTTTATTTTTCCTTTGATTCAAACTATGACTTGCATCATTTATTATTCTTTAGAAAGACCTATCTATTTGGATTTTAAAACTAACATTTTCTCTACATTGTCACATCATTTCATTGTTAACTTTGATCTCGTTTTATAAGTTCTTTGAGGAATTGACCCTTATTTTCTAATTCTATTTAATTAATCATCAACTGAATGAGTTTTAACTTGCTTTTGACCCATTATCGTGCATTTCTAATGAGCACTCAAAATCAGCTTGTCATCAACTAAGAACTGTATAGGATGAAAAAGTGGTTAGATTTTCTCACTAGAATAACTCTATGTAAGATCTTTAAGGTGGTAATGAGTATATCATGTGGCGAGATTTCATGACTACAACACCAATTTGTCTTATTGATATCATTCATTTATACTTACAAATATATGATTAGTTACCTCAAAAAATGCATCACATCATTTTAATACATGTGTTCATCATATTTTGATATTTTTATGTATATGATGTCATTTTCACTTAAATTCTCATTTTGCACATTGTTGATGGTGAGAAAGAGAGATAGAGAGAAAACCCTAGAATCTTATATTAAGCAAGAAGGAGAATACATATGTTTATATTAAAGAAGAGAAGAAGGATGGGCCCTTAATGCGTTGCCCATAATGGGCAAGATGATATCCTCTAACACTCACACTCAAACTGAGTGTGGTACCACAACCAAATTTCTAAAGAGAGTTTAGAAACCCACAAGTGTTGGCAAAGGAGCTTTACGACACTAACATGGGCTCATGGAGGCGCTAGTAGGGGTGCCCGGAGGCACTAGCAAGGTGCACAAAGGCACCAAGAATGTTGTGTAGTATGTGTAGTTGCACCAGAAGCATTGAAAAAGGGCACTAGTAGGTATGTTGGAGCTAGATAATCCCCACTAACACTCCCCCTCAAGCTCAAGCATACTAATGACCAGCTTGGAAGAGAGAGTAAAGGTAGCGAGCAAGGTAAGCAGACACATGAGATAGCAGGAGGTGATCGATGCACAAATAGGAAACACGCAAGCTGATGCGCATTTACAAGCAAGAGACAATGAGTGGTGCACGACATATAGATGGGTGATGTTGCAGGTGAGAAGTGGAACTTAGACGAGTTTTTGCATGGGAGGTGTGTGTTGGTGGTTGGCACTGGAAGAGGCTAGTGGCGTGCGGGGGGTGCACACAGAGGAGTGCTGGTAACGCTTGGACTTGATGGGCATAGAGGGCACATGGAGGGAATGTGAAGGTCTCACATCGAGGGCACATTGGAAGGCTGCACAATAACATGCATTCATATCATGCATTTTATATATTTATTTCAATAACTATGATCATAAATGCATGTTATCATGGTTTAGAATGATTAAAATGATTCCTCAAAAGGTTTTGATCAATTTGAACTCTTCATTGTCCCAAATTAGAGTTAAATTACCATTCAAAGGGTTTTTATGAGCATAGTAGGCTGCCAGAAGGCCCAATAAGACATCTGATATGAAAACGATGCCGACAATGATGAAGTCAATTATCTAACAAAAAAAGAATCTCGAGGTGATGCTATGGTGACATAGATCTTGAAGCTGAAAGCCACTGTGATCCACTGATATGATGACAACACATCTTGAGGGAGATAGTGATGGATATTATGTGGCCTATAAGCCAATCACACTTCCATGTATCTCGTTTATATTCATTAAAATGAAAATTTTTCATTGTCATTCCTGTATAATGTTTGCAATGAATTTTATGAACATGTGCAATAAATTAGTGAATTATGATGGGATCATAATACAATGTTCACTAGTCCTTAAACAAATGTTCTAAACATTTGTATTTGTGGGATATTTGAGAAGAACATCAAATTATCTAGAAAGAATAGCACTATCTGATCTGACTCATATAATGAGTACGATAGATCTTATAACTATCAGTGTAGAGACACTAAGGATAGATTGTGGGTGCTCTTTGAAAAAAGCGTTCATTGAATTGATCTGTATGAATCCCTTAATGATAAATATACCTCACTATAAATCAGGTTAATTCATATCTCAATTGTGTATTTGGTCCTTTGACTTGAAACACCAAAGATATCTTGTGGATGGATGATTGTGTTTTGATTATGCCTTAAAAATCCCTAGCCAAGAAGTTCATATTGGATACAACAAGAAGTCCATGAAGATGATTGTGTAATGAAGATGAGATCATCCGTCCTCAGTATTTCAAGAGATTGACTCAAGGAATGAGATGCGATGAAATCCTTGGCCAAGCTAGTAGAAATATCGGAGGAGTTTTCGATGATTTCCTACTCGCATCAATACTAACTAAAGTGACCAATCTATCAATAGGGTTTGACAGTTGACTATACGCTAAGTCAGTCATGAGTCTCATGTGGATGAATGATTATACATACATAGTAATTGATCATGGAAAGGTTCCATAAGTGAGTTCTTACATACTCCATATCTCCTAGAGTACGTGGTGTAGCTTAAAACCCAACGGGCTGACAACTCAATCTATCGATGGGGTTAAATCGATCCTTGATTAATTAATCTATATGTGGACATAGATAATTAATTAAGGTTGACCAATAAGATGTTAGTTGGTCTATAGAGTTATAAACTAGTGAGATATATGAACCTAGAGGGTCATGCACATAAGGTCTATGGATGTTGGCAGATATAGACATAATTATGAGGCTTTTTACAAAAATTCACATTACCAAATGTCTATAAATAGGGGGAGAACGGCCACAACTCAAGGGGCCCATGCAAGCCTTGTGGGAATTCTCACCTTTCTTCTCTTTCTCTCTTAGTGAAGAGCTTTGAAGAGGAGATCCAATCATCCGAAAATCGTATGGATACCACTAGAGGATAGACACTTGAATAGTTTCAAGAACTCCTTTAAGGGAACCTTGTATATATGGTTTCTCATACATACTAGATGATAGGATCATCTATTCTTGGTGCCTTAATGTTTTGATTATTTGATTCAATGTATTCCATTGCATTTGATGTTTTGATCAAAATTTTTGGAAAGTTTATAGACCTTATAACCCAACAGATAGTCTAGAGAAAAGGACAAAGAACATGCATGCATACCAAAAAATGCTAGACAAACAAATTGGTAGGTGTTGGAAACCTCTCAGAGTGAGAAATCTAATGAATAACGTTTAGATAAAGAAAAAATTGAACCCTTGGAGTAACTTGGCTTTGATACCATGTGGAGAGACAAAACCCTAATCAATAAAATAGAAATAATGATCAAATGGGTTTATATAGAAGAAAGAAGAGAGAGAATGAGAATATTTCTCATGTGGGACTAATTCCCAAAGGACATTAGGTTCTCAACTAGATGTGAAACTTGAGAAACCTTGGATCATTTAAAGGTTCCGCGCAACATGATGTAAACCATATATATTCACCCTCATTTTTAGAGTATCCTAGGGTGGATGATATTAACTCCATCACATGTTATTATGGAAATACCCTTGATGTAGAAAAGGTCAAAATTTGAAGACCATTAAAATAAAATTAAACAAGGGTAAGTTAGTGGCCAAAAAGTGCCAGAAGTTTAGCTTGGGTTTGAGCAGCTGATTACATTCACCCCAAACTCCTAGGCTCATATGGTAAAATCACCAAAGAAAGGGGGCGCCTCAAAGAAAAAGACAATCCAAATGAAGCAAGGGACCTTGTGATATTGGTGGAACAAACTTTTACAATGTTTTCTTCGACCTTGGATCACTTTAAAAGGTTATAACTTTGATGGCTATTAAAAGACATTTAGTGGGGGGGAAATAAAGCCAATTACTCATGTCTTACACTTTGCTTATGGAACCAAGGAAGTACCCGTGGAAAATTGATAACATAAGATTTTATGTTGATATTTCATTGTCTTAGAAGGAAGAACCTATGAGAAAGCACCTATCATCTTCAGAAGACCCTTTATCAAATCATCAAGAGAAAATATTGATATGGAGTGGGAGATCCTTAAGCTAAAAAAATCCCTCATGGAAGACATAAACTTTGATGTATATAAAAACTTTGATATTTTCATTTTCCATATCCTCATGATAAATAGCGCCACCTGATGGTGTTATTTTAGAATTGGAATTTTCTTTGAAATTTGGAATAATTCACTCTTCAAAGTTTTCTAATACTAAAAATGGAAGGTAATTATTTTATATAGATTTATATCTAAGACACTATTTTTCTCAAGGTACCCTTTCTTAAAGTGCTACACTTTAAGAGATTCCTAAAGCTTAACGCTTCGATATGAAAGTTTTTAATTCTCCCTTTCTAAAAAATAATCACCTAGAAAATTAAATAGCAAGTGAAATACAAAATCAAGGTCTTTTCTTCTAAAACTTTTATAAGGGCACTACTGTCGAGGAGCCTTAGCTCAGCCTGATGGGCCTTTCACCCAAACCTTTTCTTCATGAGTCATAATCTGCATTTACTTTAGATTCAACTCTTCTTCTTTTCCTCATTTGCCATAAATACCAATTCATGCTCAAACTGAACATATGATTTGATAATCACTGCTTGCTTTTTCTAAAGTCAAGCGAGGCTAGTTACCATACACAATTCAAGAAATAATATTTTATTCATTTTAAGCATGTTTTCAAAAATGTTTATCCATTCCAAAGCATATTCTAAAAGTCATATATTTCATCTTTGCATATTCGAAAAAATACAAAAAATCAGATAATTATGATTTATTGTATAACTAGTTCAAACTTATGAATCCTAAATCATGTTAAATTAGGGCATAAAATGCATGTAAAAAATGTGATTATGACTCACCCCAACTTCCTAAGGATACATGATAACATGCAATTTATACATGAATTTACATGATTATTAATGCAATTTAAAGTATTAAATATTCTATTTGTATGCATGTTATCATATTTTAAGTACATTTCTATCATTTTATGTAATTTCATGTTATGATCTAAACATATATCATTTTATGAATAATTATGCATAATTAAACAATGTAATTCAAATCCTACTTATATTTGAGATCATAATTATATTTTCATTATTAAATGATAAGAGAAAATATTTTTATTTATACTCATGTATTTTTCTAAATTTATTTTTTAAGAAAGATGAGTGTATTTATTGAGTTAAAATTAATTCTCTAGTTATTTTAATATTTTGAGTTTTTATAATGATAGATAATTCAATTTCTGATCCAACAAAATAATTTTGAATTAATTTGGATAGTATTTTGAAAGTTATGAATTTTCATATTTTTAGGAATTTTCTAGAATTTTTATGAATTTATTTAACTCTATTTTCGATTTTTAATAATTTAAAAAGAATAAAAGAAATGTTTTTATTTAAGCGCACTAATGTGGCAAGGCGACGCCACGTGGCGACACGTCGACGTGTGTCCGCGTGACACATGTACATGCGTGCGTGACATGTGTGCATGACACGCATGTGTGTGCGTGACACGTGTGGGCGTGTGATTAATTAATGGGTTAGAGCATCCTTAAATGATTTTATTCCCTGTGTGACTATTTCTTTTTCCTTTTGATTTCAGATGACGTGGCGCACGATGAGACATCTGATCGCGTGATTGAATCACGTGCATCAAATGTGACTTACTCAAACGGGGTACATGGCGACATCCAATTAGACGATGATTCAATCAAAACGGCGTTTAATCTTAGCGATCCATCTCGGAGTTATTGACGTGTCATTTTCGTGCGTCGTTAAATACAAAGACGATGGTCAAACAAAATTTATAAATCCGAACTCACAAAGACAAGATATAAAAATCAAGTACTGGGTAAGTATCGGGTCGATCCACAGAGAGCAGGGTTGACTTTAATCGCAGAGTTGACTTGGTCAAACTTAGGTTTAAAAGAAGCTTTAAATAAGAGAATATAAGATTTAAGATATGGAAATGATATAAATAAGGTAAATAAGAAGTTTTAAGATTTGAAATCTCGGATTTGACAGAGAAAAGTCAAAAGTCAAAGTCAAAGCGTTGACTTTGACCAGTAGTAGGTGTTATGCAAAATCAGAGAATCAAACAGAGTCAGAAGATTACGAAAAGTAGATATTTCGAAACTAGAGAGAAAATGGCATTTATTGATATAAGTTTTGTAACTTTTGGATAAGAAATGGATTTATTATGAATTATTGAAAATCAATAATCAGAAAATCCCTGAAATGAACACCTCAGAGGAAATCTTCAAATTGAATGCCCAAATGAAATCCAAATCTTATAATTTATATGTCAATAGAAAGCTAAGAACCAGAGGAATCCAACAAGACCGAAATTATCAAATTATGATTTGTCAATAAAAAGTAATTGACCCCGAAAGTCAACGTTTGACTTCTGATGAAAGATGAACAGTCCGTGGTCAAACGTTAAATTGAAGGGTCAAATGAACTCGGAATTTGATGAATTTGCTATCCACGGAAAGCTGATGAAAAGAGGAATCCAATGAAACAAAAATCAAGTGATTTGGAATTATAATCAGAGAGATATACTATTTTCAAAATCAGCGACTTTTCGGACTGAAATTTGGGGAAAATGAAAAACACTATGAACTAATTTGCAAAATTAAACTTCTAAATCTAATAAAAACTCAAATTACCTCCTGATAATCGATCGAATCTCACTACTAACCCGATTGCCGCAAGGATGGGGCTCCAATTCTCGTAGATTGAAGCGAATTTGCTCGGATTCTTGCTCGTGGACGTTCGGAATTCAAGGGGAAAATTCGATGAAATCAAGGAGAAATTTGTGATAAATCCCGCTCCAATTGCTTCGCAATCGAGTCTAAACGCGGGGGGAACACGATGAAGTAGAGATCTTCCTCGAAACTCGCTTAATTTCTTCACGAGTCGATCAAAAGTTGAAGAACAAAGAAGGGAAATACATGCTTTTAAAGAGAAAATTAGGCCCGAAATCGTGGCCATTGGAAGCGGTCGTGGGTGTCGGTTGAAGGCGACGTGGGGACGATTCCATGGGCGCGGCATCATGGCTTCAATTCCGTGAAAAGTTAGCTGGGGTTTGGCTTCAATTTAGCGTCAACGAGGCTTCTATTTCCGCCGCGATTTTCGCCACGATCGCGCCACGATCGGGCTATGATCGGGCGTCAATCATAACGCTGGTGCTTCGCCGATCGCCTGCCGATCGGCTGGAGATGAATCCCCACTGATTCCGCGCTAGGATCTCTTCGATCGCAGCTCGATCGCGCCGCGATCGCGGCTCGATCGGGCTGCGATCTTTGAGTTCCTCCACGATGCTCCGCCGCCGTCCGATGAAGATCCAACTGGATGGACGATCGCGATTGCGCTGATCCCGTGCGCCGCGATCGTGAGGCGAATCTACTGCTGGCCATCCGATGGAGATCCAGCGGTCTGAAGGCCTCCTCACATCTCCTCTGATCGCGAGAAATCCTGACCGTCCGCGCAGTGCTTCCCATCGCGGAAGAATCACGTCCGTCCGATGAAGCTTGATTCCACGATCAAATCGCGATGAAAATCGGGCGCTCCTGAGGACGCCACGTGGCGAGTGATTAACGCTCCGATCGCCGTCACTTAAGGTAAGCATCACGCACGTGTCTGATCTATGATCGCGTGGACTCGGGTCCACGCGATCGTCACCATCCGTGAGGAGATCGGACGCTCGTTGTGCGTCCACGTCACCTACAAGGTAAGACTCGTGTGGGACATAGTCCCACACGGAAGAAAAAAATAAAACGCGCCCCTATAAATTAGGGGGCGGTAATCGCCTATTGCGTTACCGCCCTAAAATACTTACCAGGGCCCACTAACCCGTGGGCCCTCCACTTACCAGCCTCCTCGCCACGTGGCACCCCTCACGGGCGTCCGCGTGGCCTGTCCGCGTGGCACCCGGCCACATGTCAACGCCACACGCACGGGCCACACGCGTCCTGCCACGTGGCCTCAGCGCCACGTCGTAACGGCGCGGTGGACCCGCGCTCCACGTCGTAACGGCGCGGTGGACCCGCGCGCCACGTGGGTCCGCTCGCCACGTCAGCCCCGCCTGGGCCCGTACGCCACGTCAGCCCCGCTAGGGCCCGCTCGCCACGTCAGCCGCAGGTAATTTCTCCCCCTTTTTCGCGATTTTAACTAATAAAATACTTAAAAATTCAATTAAAAATCAAATAAAAATCGGAAAAAGGCTTAAAACTTCTTAAATTCATAATTTAAAATATACAACTCCTTTTTAATTGAAATTTTCTCCATTGGATCATAAATTCTTTTCTTTTTAATATCATGTCATTAAAAATATGTTTTCAAGAAGGAAATAAGGATGAATTAAAATTTCATTAAATAAGTTCTAATTAAACATTCTAAATGATAAATTCATCCTAAAATCATACTTCCAAACATTTACTAAAGTCAAAACTCATTTAATAACTGAGATTAACTTCTATTAATCTAAACAAAAGATTAATCATCTATTAAACATGAATTTATCCTTAATTTATGCATAAATATCAACTTTAGTGAAATGACATGCCAATGGAGAAAATTCCTAAAAAGTATGATAACATGCATCATATTCACATAAAATAAGCATGAATATCAGTTAATTAGGGTAAGAATTCAGGTTATAAATGCATGTTATCAGTTATAATGGTGCAGATTAAATACACCCGATGGACGCGTGGATTCATCGTGATCATCTGATGAAGATGAAATGGACGAAATGAAGCGACGCCTTCTCTTCATGCGCGACGTGGCTTAATCTAGACGCTTCATCACCAATCAGACTGAAAGCGATTAATGACGTTGATTCGTCAAACGCCACTTAATCTCAGCCGTTGATCACATCGAATCGACGCATCTGACGGTTACGCACAAATTCGCCTATAAATTAAAATGTTATTCGTGACAGAAAACCATTCTTGGGTTTTCAAGCAAATAGAACTGTCTAGACACCATAATATGGGAATCTTTTGATTTCCGCATCTTCTAGACTCGTTTCCGCGTCCAAGGAGTGTTTAAAATCAGAATTTGATCAAGGGAATTGGAAGAAATCACATCTTGAACGCCAAACTTTATTTTCGAAATTGCAGAATGAAAAGCCTTGAATCCGGCGATTAATTTGATCATTTCAAGCGCGACTTTGGGTTAGATTGCATGTTTTCATCCTAATCTTTCATCATTTAGCATTAGATTTATATTTTGAATAGTAGATTAAGTTTAATTTCATTTTAATTTCGGTTTTTCATCAAATTTTACGATAGATTTCTATCTCAATTTCAATTCTCGATTTCTTTGCAAATTCTAATCTAAATTCAGAGATTTTTTATTCCGTGGATTCATATTGGAGTTATCTTTCTTAATATACTAAATTCCCTAATTAGTCACCTCAATTTATCGTCTGATTTGATCGAATTTCAAGGATATCTCAAAAATTTCCCTTATTTCTCCGTGGATTCGACCCTTATTCACCACTATACTCATTAATTAGTGATTAATCCTTTAATTGGTGAGTTTGGAACTTGTTTTGACACGAGATCGTATGTATTCAACGACCGCACGAAAATGTTTTGTCAATACCCATTTTTATTTTTCCAACTCAATAATTCACAACCTTTGCCAATCCTAGATCTTTAACTCCACTCACTTATTCCCTCTAACTATTTGGAGGATATTTGACCATCACCAATTCCCTCAATAGCTCATGTGTTGATGGTTGCTCCTATGTCACTAGTGTTCATTCCTTTGGGGTCAAAACTCTCTCTCTTCTAGCTAATTCCTTAATCTCTTTGTCAAAATCTGACATCCTCCTATTTGCTACCAAATGACCCTAATCTAAGTTGTATATAGATTCTAGATGTACCTTAGGGGAAGGTTTCCATGGATAGGGAATACCATGCCTTTGTGGATCATAACACTTGTGTTTTGTTCCTTCTTACTCAAACTCCCATATAATGACTTAAGTAAAATCTGTACAACACTATGAAATTTCCAATAAAAGCACATCTAGTTACTGAGGGAGTCACTTATGTCTACGGGGTTTATTTTACCATGGCCTCTTTCATGTGATCCTCCTCAACTCTATTCCAGCTATTTTCTCCTTCACGATCAATAAAAAAATTCCCTATTTATCAGCTACACATTTCCAACATGTTCCTCTACCAAGACTCACATGCATGCTTCTTATGGGAGACTTCGAAGTTATGTCATCATAGACATGATATTGAGTGCTTGAAATAGAGTTTTTAGGCAAGGTTCAAAGATTTCATACAATTTTGATGTTTGGATTGTGAATCTCAATATAAAATAACACACATTTATGCATAAAAAAAAGATTCACTCACAAGATAAAACTACTCCACTAAGATTGAAATTAGTTTGACAACAATGATAGACAAAAAATTGGTCAAAATTAGTCGAATCATAGGAGGAAAAATGTGAGAAATTAAAGATAATAAACAACTCAGAAATAGATGGAAGAAATAAAACCAATGCATCGAACCTTCCCTCAATTGGATATTATATTGGTGATGAATGGAAAAAAGAAAGCCATCATGGTCATAGGAGAGAGAATAAGAAAATTGGCAAAAAATCACCAAAATATACTCATACTCCAAAATCTGATCCTATCTAAACATTTAATATATAGAGAAGGCTCCTACTAATTCCAAGGCAACATAAAGTTGATTCTTTTTTGCTTTATCAGAGGCTTAGATTACAAGTCTTCCATTTTAGATATGTCATTCAAGCAAAGAAATCCCCACAAGTTTCAAGGGAAATTATCAAGAATTTTTCATCAATCCACACAAAAACATAAAAAGAATTCAAAATGCTTATGATAACTTGCAATTTTAATATGCAATTGTATGATTATTACTATAAATTAAGGCATAAAACATTTCATTCTTATGCATGTTATCATATTTTGAGTGCATATCTATCATTTCATGCAATATTAAGTTATAATATCAAAATGCACTATTTTAGGCATAATTATGCAATTTTAAGAATCTATTTTAGAGCATATTATTCACATCTATATTTGAGATTACAATTGGGTTTTAATGTTAAATAATAAGATAAAATACATTTCCTATACTAATTTATTTTTCTAAGTTTTAATTTCTAAGAGAAATGAGTGCATTTTTAAATAAAAATTCATTCTCTTGTTATTTAAATTACTTGACTTTTTATAAGGATACATAATTTTTATTTATAATCCAAAAAAAAAATTTGGATTAATTTGGAGTTCTATTTTGAAAGATATGAATTTTCTAATTTTTATGGATTTTTAAAGAATTTTTCTGAATTTTTTCTGAATTTAATTCGATTTATTTTGAATTAAAATGAATAAATATAATTATCTTATCGCATGATGACATGGCAGCTGATGTGGCATGGACAAAATTACAGTGCCACATGGCGACATATGATAACGCCACATGTCACACAATGTGTATATGTGTGTGCACATGTGTGCACGTATATGCACGTGTGAGCGTGTATGCACGTGTATGCGGCGTGTGTGTGATGAATGAGAAAGCACCCTTTTCAGGATTTTCGCTATCTCCTTAATTACACAACACTTATATACTCGTTGAATCATTTGATTTTTCTTCATGTGGGACTATCTTTCTATTTTTATATACCCAGGTGATGTGGCTTTATGTGGAGCATCCAATCGCGATCGTCAATTGTCACTTAAGTGACGGGGTACGCGGCGCACTCCTATTAGGCGACGATTCATTTTATAACATTTTAATCTCAGCCGTTAATCTAAGGAGTTATAATGGCTGATATTAAATGAGATTAAAACCACCTAATAGATACGTGGATGCATCCGGAGCGTCAGATCAAGATCAGACGGTGAGCGTTTCACGCACATATCCAAACGTTTCATCAGAGCCGCTAATCGAAGATGAAATGCCAAATCCGACGGTTACGCCCAAATTTTCCTATTTATACAAATGTTTTTCAAAAGAAAATGTATTCACGGATATTTTCAAGTAATCGAATTATTTAGACACTACCATTCTTTAAATCTCTAAGTTTATTCTTCTTCTAGACTCATTTCTGGATCCATGGAGTGGTTGAAAGTGAGATTTTGTCAAAAGAATAGGGAAAAATCGCCTCTTTAATGCCAACAATCATCTTTGAAATCACAGAATGAAAATCCTTTGATCCGATGATCAATGGAATCATGTCAATCGCTATCTCGGGTTAGATTATGTGTTTTCCTCCTAATATTTCATCTAGTATCATTAGATTATAATTTAGAATCATAGATTAGGTTAATTTTAGAATTAATTTCTGATTTCTCTCTCTTCACGTTCGGAAATTTCTACCAAATTTGCTCTTTGATTTCTTTGTGATTCTTGATCCAAATTGAGTGATTTTTTATTATGTGGATTCGTCTTTGAGTTTTCTTTCCAATTCTATCAAAATCCCTAATTTCTCACCTCAAGTCATTGTCTGATTTGATCAAATTTCAAAGAATACCTTGAAAATGCCTAAATTCTCCGTGGATTCATTCCTTATTCACCACTATGCTATCTTAGTCGTGATTAATTTGTAAAATTGGTGAGTTTGGTAAATTTTTTGACGTGTGTTTGTGTGTTTTCAACGACCACACGAATTTGCTTCGTCAACTAACATGAGAAAATGAGGAAAAAAACCCTATTTAAAGGGTTTATGGACCTTGAAATGGCTTAAATGGATCGTATTTTGTAGTATCTGATAACCTGCATATTTAACTTGAAATACTATCATATTAAAATGATATTAAGGCTTATTTTATGTAATTATGATGCATGTTATCATAGTTTTATGAATTTTCTCCATTGGCATGCATTTTTGCACTATTTAGGGTTAATTATCTGTTTTATTGATGTTTGACCTTATGCAAGGTTAAACAACTTGAAATTAACCATCTTCCTTGATTTTATTTTGACTTTAGTGGATGACTAAAAGAAGAAATTAGAAGAAGAGAATATTGGATGAATCAAAGTCAACTTTGACGGGTTGGCTTAATATTATTTTGAATTCATTATATTTTCTTGTTCAAAATTATATTTCAGGTAGCATGGGATTAAAGAAAAAAATTGTGATCCAAAGGAGAAAATTTGAGTCAAAAAGCCTTTGAAATTGAAAGTTATGAATTAATGAAGTTTATATTGTTTTCTGGACTTTATTTTGATTTTTCAGAATTTTTGAAGGCTTAAAAAAATGCAAAAAGGGGTTTATTGAGCGCGGGACCCGCACGGAGCTGATGTGGCGCAAAGCGGACACGTGGCGGCACCACCTGGGCCGACACGGACCCATGCGGGCCCACGTTGGCGCCTACTTGGCGCGAAGGAATCCGGCGATGCTTATTGGGCCCACTTGTATAGTGGGCCCAAGATAGAGGATGGGGGGGGGCGTACTAGACCTAGTGGGCAACGCATAGCGCAGGGAGAGCTCTCCCTTTATATAGGCGAAAAAACCATGTGATTCCTTCCGTGTGGGACTAATGTTTTTCTTTATGTATGCAGGCGACGTGGCATCTCGAGAAGCATTGGATTTAATTGCACTAAAAGCACGCATTGATCTCGTGGACTTTGGTCCACCAGATTGCAATCAAACGCATGTGCGTAATTAAGAGCCGTGGATCACATTAGTGAAATCCAATGGATGCGACTTAATCTCACATTCAACGAATAATAGAGCGACACGTGGCAGCCTGAGGACGCTCTGATGAAGATTCTACTATGAAAAACAAGGAGGAAGTGGGCCTGCATTGTGGGATCATGGTCCACTTATCGCACGTGACGTGGATGCATCGTGGTCGTTCCAGCACTCTTCAGCGAAATGGACGACTCACAAATTTCGCGATGAATTCTTCTATAAATCAATGATCTCTCTTCCGAAACTGTAACTTATGATTAAACATGAAGAAATTAAGTATTTTTGGAGGAAGATCTTAAGTTCTTCATAATTCTCTTGCGTTCTAGACTCAATCATGCATGGATTGAGGCAAATTAATCAAGAATAATTGCAAGAAAATGTTTGGAAATGGCCCCTTCAACGCTGAAAGCACGACGAAGAAGGAATCAAGGAAATTATTAGCAATCAAAGCAATTTGAGGCTCAATCTTTGTATCAATCGGGTTAGTAGTGCGATTCCTTCGTAATCCTTGCAAGTTAGATAGTTTAGATTAGATTTAGATAGGTAATTAGAGTTTAGGAATCAGAAATTTCGTCATTCGTCCAAATTTGGCCGCAGATTTTTGCTGATTTCTAAACAAGGATTTCTCCCTGATTTTAAGTCCAATTCAAACGAATTTGTTTCATTGGATTCCTTGTTCAATAGCTTTCTGTGGATATCTGAATCGTCAATTTTCATCAAGGTTTGGCCCCTCAATTTGTCATTTGACCAATAGCTGTTCAAAATCAATTTGATTTTGGGCGTTGAATTTCGAGGGTGTTTATTACAAATATATAAGGTGAAATTTGATAAATTTGGTTTCTCTGGAATCCTCTGCTCGTAAGCTTTCTATTCATAAGTGATTTTCTTGATTTGGATATCATTTGATAAGTCAATTAAACGATTTTGACCAAAACCTTCATTTTGGGATTTTTTTGTTTGTTGATTTTAGAAAAATCACAATAAATCCAATTCTTCTCTAAAAGTCACAATATTTATATAAAATTTCTTCTCTTTCTTTCTAGTTTCTGAAAATATAATTTTCGTAATATTTCTCACATTTTCCTCTTTGATTTTAGATAAAGTCAAAGTCAATGCTTTGACCTTGACTTTTGACTTTTCTTCTCTAAATATTTTTCAAAATTCTTAAAATATCTTCTCTCATATATTAGTACTATTTTCATTGATAATATATCCTTTTCATTTCTTAAAAACCCTAATTAGACTTAAGTTTGACCAAGTTAACTCTTTCAGTAAAAGTCAAACGTGCTCTCTGTGGTTCGACCCGATCTCATCGCTGTACTTGATTTCTGATTTTTAAATCATCATGAGTTCAGAATTATAAATTTTATTTGAACGACGACAATGTGTTTCAATGACCACACTAAATCGTTTCGTCAGTATCCATCCAATTTCTTTGAAGGAAATCAGGTGGCATACCATCCAATTTCTTTGAAGGAAATCAGGTGGCATACAATGTCTCCATGTGTTCCATGATTTCCTCTTAAAAATGCTTTAAAATGGCTTCATTTGGGTTGCATGGATTTTATTGTCCAATCAATGCTTCAAAAGGTGCAAGGGCCATGATTGAGACATGTGTCCCAAAAAATCCATAGAAAAAACTTTGAAATTCTAATTCATTTTTGGGCCATCATATTTGTAGGGATCAAGTGCAAAATGGCCCACATAATGTCACATTGCTTTTCAGATTGATGCTTTGCTGGTCGAAAGAGCTCTAGATCTTTGCAATGTGTCCATGTGATCGACAACTTTGGGAATATCAATCATTGAGGGGTTATCTAGTTGTTGATTTGAGCCTTTAAAAAAATGGGGGCTCTCAAAATTTGCAAGGTGTCATCAACATTTTGATTTTTGAAGTTTGTGATTTACTACATCAATGCACTAGATTGAATTTCTTGCTAATGCATTGCTTTGATATTCTTGAGCTCTCCTAAAAATGAAAAGTCCCACATGAAAAAAAACCAATGGAATGTATATTTGGGTGACTAAATATTCCTCCAAGCATTGGTATTTCACTCGTCACATTTTTAAACTTAAGCACCACACAACCACTCTTTGTGCATTGCATTAGCCGCACCTGTTTGGCATTCTAACACACTAGTTTGCTATAGCATGCCTACAACATCCATTATTGCAGCATGGCTCCACTATTTTTCCCTATTTTTCCTAAAATCGCCAAAAATTTTTCAATATCATGTCATTTAATTTAATACATAAAAAGAGAATCAATATTTGATTCAAAAAAATATTAGCTTTAACATAGAATGATAAACTGGGTCAACTTAGAATAAAAATCCCCTTCTTCTTCTCTTTGTTTTTCATAGTTCTATCACCTCTAATTTCAAAGTATCAAGAAAATAGGGCTAAATTTCTTGACATTCGATCTTAAAAATGGTCAAACTCATTAATTAAATCAGCGTTAAATAATGCATTTTGGGAACTTATTTAAATGAAAAAGTGATTCACGAAGTGATAAATATGATTGCATGCATCATAACGACATGAATTGTGGATTAAAAGTAGATAATTATCATATATCTACGAATAAAAGGCAGTCGATGGTAGAATGGAAACCACTGTCAATCATTTATAGGCAAATGATGCACATCATGACCAAATCAATTTCTCACATAAACATTTTCGATACTTTTTAAATGATGAAATTTCAATACAAATTGAATAATAATTTATTAAAAATAAATTCATAATTAATCTCCAATGATATTTATCTGATAATATAAGGCATGTTTCTTTCAAATAATATAGATTTCAATTACATGTCTATTTCAAAATTATTTTTAAAATTTTAGTGTTATGTATGTTGAAGTTATTTTTACATGAAAACTTGAAATTCAAGAATTATCAACTGGGACAGATGGACTCGAAATTGACTTTCAATGAGGATCTTGCTGAATGATAGAGAGAGAGAGAGAGAGAGAGAGATGAGGAATGGGGTCGGGAATTTGAGCCGTTGACGGTGGCCGGGTACCTCGCTCTCTTGTTCATTAGAAAAAAAGACGACCGTGTTTGGAATAAATTTATCTTTATTTCCTCCACATGACTGCATCTTCCCTTGGGAGTCGATAATTCAGTGCCACGTGCGTCGCCGTACTCTTCTTCTACTCTTCACTCTCACGCATCTTCCTCTCTCTCCCCTTTTCCAGCTGACGATGGTTACTGGCTATCCGCCTCCAGAAAACGCCTGATGACCCTGTTGAGATAGACTGGAGAGAGAGAAAAACGGTGAATAAATAACGGGTTTTCTCTCGAGATCCACTGTTGCTCCACACGCTCGCCGCGCTTTCAAGATAGAGAGAGAGAGAGAGAGATCGATGGGGTCCGCTTTCTCTGGGACGCGCAGACGACAGCCTCACCTCTACCAGGCTGGAAAGAGCTGGAAGCTCTTCGCTGTTTAGTGTCTACACCTCTCCTTCTCTCTTTCTGAAACTATACCCGCTTCCCATTCCAAAATTCCGTCGCTCCGAGATAGATAGTCATACAGACGTAGGATTATAAAGAGAAACCATCATCTGGATTATTTGAGAAACCCCATCTCCCAGGATGCTACCTTTCTTGTTCTTCTTCCTCCTCCTCCTAACCGATTTCTGCCGCGGAGATTTCAATCCGGTCGACAACTACCGCATTGCCTGTGGATCCTCCCAAAAGATCACCGCTCATGGCCAAGACTATCTCCCGGATTCCACTTTCACCCTCGGTTCCACCGGCGATATTACCCTTTCTGCCGCCGCCACCGCTTCTCTCCCCTCTCCGATCTACCAGTCTCTACGCTCCTTCTCCTCTCCCGCCACCTACCGCTTCCAGATCCGGCAACCCGGCCGCCATTTCCTTCGTCTTTATTTCTCCCCCCTCCCTGCTGCCTCGTCATCTTTCAACCTCGCCGCCGCCCCCATCACCGTCGTCGCCGACGACTTCGTCCTCCTCCACGAGTTTCTCCTCAGAGACAACCTAGAAAACCCTATCTTTCGCCTCCAAGGAATACCTCTTAAATCTCGCCTCCCCCGAGCTTTCTCTCTCCTTCATTCCCTCCAACGGCTCTCGCTCTTTCGTCAACGCCATCGAGCTCATCTCCGCGCCCGCCGACCTCTTCCCGGACGAGGTAGCGGCGCTAGCTGGCGCCGGCGCCGTCTCTGGCGTGTCCCGCCTCGCCCTGGAAACCATGTTCCGGCTCAACGTGGGAGGCCCTTTGATTACCCCCGAGAACGATACCCTCTCAAGGACTTGGCTCCCGGACCAGCGTTACCTCCATGTTAGCAGGTCTGCGGTCAGCGTGACCGTTGACCCATCGGTAGTGCGCTACCTCGACGGCGGGCCCACGAGGGAGACGGCCCCCCAGTGGGTCTACGCCACTGCGGACGCCATGACCGACGCGAACGTCACCGGCTCCATCTTCAACATCACGTGGGTCTTCCCCGTGAATCCGAGCTTCAGCTACTGGGTTCGGCTCCACTTCTGCGACGTCGTCAGCAAGGCCTTGAACACGCTCGTCTTCAACGTCTACCTCGGCTCCGAGTTGGCCATCCCCAGCCTCGATCTCTCCGCCCTGAAGGGCGCTCTAGCAGTGCCTTACTACAGAGACTTCATCTCCAACGCCACGGCGGGAAACGGCAGCGAGATCACTGTTAGCGTGGGGCCCGACCCGATGGCGGATACCAGCAACGCGATACTTAACGGGTTAGAGATACTGAAGATCAGCAACTCCGCCGGGAGCCTATCTGGTGGTGTTTCCGCCGGCGAGCTTCTCCCGGCGAGGGGAAAGAATCCGTGGCGGCGCACGGCGGTGATCGCCGCGATCTGCTCCGCCGCCGTCCTTTTCTCCCTGGTCACCCTCTGCGTGTACCTCAGTTGTCGATGGCGGCGGAGAAGTCAGCAGGCGGCGGCGCACCACCGCTGGTTACCGTTATCTCTCTATAGCGGCCTGCACTCGTCGTACGCAAGCAAAGCCTCCTCTAGGAAGACGACCGCCAGCGTTGCGTCAAAAGCGACGGCGTCGGCGGGGAGAACTTTCTCTCTGGAAGAGATGGAGCAGGCCACGTCGCGCTGGGACGAGACTGCGCTGCTGGGCGTGGGCGGGTTCGGACGCGTGTACAGCGGAACCCTGGAAGACGGCGCCAAAGTCGCCGTCAAGAGAGGGAATCCCCGGTCGGAGCAGGGCCTGACGGAGTTTCAGACGGAGATCAGGATGCTTTCCAGGCTGCGCCATCGGCATCTGGTGTCACTGATTGGCTACTGCGACGATAACTCGGAGATGATACTCGTCTACGAGTACATGGCGAACGGGCCGCTGCGCAGCCACCTGTACGGCGGGGGACGGCCGCCGTTGCCGTGGCGACGCCGCCTGGAGATCTGCATCGGCGCCGCCAGAGGATTGCATTACCTCCACACGGGTGCCGCGCAGAGCGTTATCCACAGGGACGTTAAGACGACGAATATTCTGCTGGACGAGGACTTGGTGGCCAAGGTGGCGGATTTCGGACTCTCGAAGGCCGGTCCGGCCATCGATCAGACCCACGTCAGCACTGCGGTCAAAGGGAGCTTCGGGTATCTTGACCCGGAGTACTTCCGGCGACAGCAGTTGACCGATAAATCCGACGTGTACTCGCTGGGGGTTGTGCTCGTTGAGGTGCTGTGCGCGAGGCCGGCGCTAGATCCGGCTCTGCCCAGAGAGCAGGTCAACCTGGCGGAGTGGGCGATGACGTGGCAGAGGAGGGGGCGGCTGGGGGAGATCGTGGACCCGGCGATTGCTGCTGAAGTCAACGCGGCTTCTTTGAGGAAGTTCGGGGATACGGCGGAGAAGTGCTTGGCGGAGCACGCGGCGGATAGGCCGAGCATGGGGGACGTGCTGTGGAATCTCGAGTACGCGTTGCAGCTGCAGGAGGCGGCGGTGGCGGCGGCCAATGATGAGGAGGATGACGACAGCAGCACCAATCATATAGCCGGGCTAATTCTTGACGAGGCAGCCATGGAGGAGCATGCGCCGCCGGCGATGGCGGCGGCGGCTGGGGAGGTGGATGACGCCGCCACGACCAGCGCCGTCTTCTCCCAGCTGATCAACCCGCGGGGGAGGTGATTTTGATCTGCACCTCGTGGTTTAAAGGAATGATAGGAGAGAGAACAACGAAAGATAGAGAGAAGAACACCTTGCCGGCATCGGCAGTTTAATTCATCGATTGTCGAATAAAAGTTTTGGCCGCACCCACAACCTGGCTTTCTCAAGTAACTTCTTAGTCTCTTCTGTTCTTCACAGTATTCAATTCACGCCCATGAAGAAGAAATCGTTGATTCGTTGAAGTCCGTATAATCTATTCCACGGCAGACTCTTGTCATTTCTCTCTCTCTCTCTCTCTCTCTCTCTCTCTCTCTCTCTCTTAATCTGGTTTGTTGGAGAAGGTAGAACAGAAGCTGAAAACTTCGAAGGATAAGTAATATTCTCGGATCTGGAAGCCGCAAAGAATAGGTTTGAACAATGAATACGCGGGGTAGAAAGTCAATGCGGGGCCGGAGAGAGACAGAGTTGGTACTAAGCGTTGTTCATGAAGTCAACGCAGGCGCGGCAGGGGCAGTCGGCGAAACGGCAGAGGTGGCAGCCGAAGCAGACGCAGGCGGTGCAGCCGCTGCAGAGCGGCGACCTCCCGCATCCGCGGTAGCTCTTGCGGCTCGCTCGCTCCTCCTCGTCCTCGCAATCCAGCCTGTTCCATCCGCAATCACCGCGTCAAGGTGACGTAGACACCCAAGTAGATATATGTATATACAGAGTGAAAAAGAGAGAGATATACACATCGAAAAAGAGAGAATTACAGACCGATAGTCTATCGGCGATAGAAACACATACAGAGAGAGATAGAGAGAGAGAGAAAGACAGAAATATAGAATCGAGAGAAAAAAGAGACATATTGACAGAATGGTATAGAGAGAGAGACAGAGCTAGAAAGATGGAGAGAGAGAAAAACATAGACATAGAGATAGACAGAGAGAGAGAGCACATCAGCTGCGACCTACTACTACTGTTATCAGAACGTCAGTCATGGGTTCGTATCTAATAGGGAACAACATCAGAAACCAAAATGCGAAATTGATCCTGCTTGATGAATGAAAAACCTTAAGAAAATCAAGGTGCTCTTTGTTTCCTTTCACTCTGTAAATTTCTCTTCTAGAGATGAGTAAAGCTGAGAGAGAGAGAGAGAGAGAGAGAGAGACCATCAGCTCTGACCAACGGCAAATGCTGTTAGAAAATCAGGTAAGGGTATGACTCTGCAACGGAAAAAATAGACGCAGAAATACAAATTTGGTGGTATCTCACCAATGAAAAACTCAAAAATTTAAGCTGTTCTTTGTTCCCTCACCCATCATAAACTTCTTTCTTGAGATGAGCCAAAAACTGGAATACTAGTGAAGACTTCTTTCTTCTGAATACTTTGCCGAAAAATGGCAAAGTTGACTTTCACATAACACAATTAAGGAGCCGAGACATCTAAATATCGTGACTCAAATCTGGGTCAATTCTCTAATACCGAAATTCAGAAGAAGCAAAGAAGCTTACTTGTCAAACAGCATGTCAGAGCATGTCCAATGGCGGTTCCCCAGTGCATCATGGTGAGCTCGGCACTCCTCCTCAGTCCTCAGCCTGAAGCGCCGATCTTTTCCACATGCACTGCAGCGTATAAACTCGTCACGGTGGACTAATCGGCAGCCCTTGTAGGCCCCGCCACCAGGTTTGACTCGTTGACCATGGTATTTGAGGAGGGGTGTCTTCAGGAGCGGCACTTTGACCCCTTTCTCGATCACCCAGATGTTGCTCTTCCATCTCCTTGCCGTCTCCCTCCCTGAGTGTTTCTCAAACTCCACTGGTGTCAATTTCCCTGGAAAGAAGGCCAAACCCGCTGTCAAACGAACACTCTCTTTCTATCATTGATTATCTCTATTCACAATGACGTCCACTTATGTTACTTCAAAATCTGCACGTTCAGCAGTTAAAAAAAAACATGTGCACGTTCCAAATGATCAAATTAACAGTATGCATTGGTACATACTGTTCTCCAGGAGAAATGGAGATCAAGGGAGTCAGATATTTTGACTTCCTACATGCGGTCAACGCCTGTTCATGTCCATTTGCCATCTTCCAAAATTAAACTAGATAAGTAACTGCATATAACTCGCTAATGAAATCGCATCCAAGAGTCAACAGGTCGGTCTCTTTCTTATCAGGATAAATCGCTCAATGGGAAGGGAAAAAATACTATATTTAAAAGAATGGTAGACAAAATCAGAGACTAATACTTCTAAACAGTGAGAGAGAGAGAGAGAGAGGCAGATCTGCCGGCAAACACCTGGACTCATATCTTGTAACTGGAGTTTCTCTCTCTTGCGTTTTCTACCTTGATCTCCGAGAGAGAAGAGGAATTTGAGAGCGAGAGACAGGGAAGGTATCTTCTTTACCATCGGCAACCATCCACTTCAAAGTTAAAACTGATCCAAGACGAAGAGGAGGATCTTGCATGGACGAAGAGTCGAAGAACAAACACACCCAACCAAATCAAAGAGACGTGTAATCAAACAGCTCCCGCGCACAACTTCACAGGATCGAGAGATCTCGCGCATGCAATGAGAAAAACGGATAATCGAGGCAGAGAGATAGGAGAAGAGGGAGAGAAAGAGGATCTTACCCTCAGGGCAGCCAGGGGTGCACTCGCACGTGATCTGAAGGTCCCCGGAGAGGAAGACCTGGAGCCTGCCGACGGCGTCGCCGTAGCGACGACTGGTGCACCCGCACGTGACCTCAATGTAGTCCTCCCCGAGCTTCAGCCCCGCTATCTCGCTCAATTCCTCATCGGTGAACATGGCGCCGCCGCCCAGATCCTGCCCTTCCGCTGCCATCTCCTGATCTTTGTCTGTCTTCTGGTTTTTTTCTAGAGAGAGAAAGTGCGCGGAAGACGAGGAGATGAAAGAAGCTGGAGAATCTCTGGAGCGGGGATAGCGTGCGAGACTGCTGGTATCCCCAAAATATTCGGTAGACTCGCTAAGACGCGCGATGGGTAGGGGGAATCAATGGCTTTCTCTCTCTAGAACGGCGGTGAGGTCACGAGGAAAACACAGGGAAGGGGGAAGGGACGCGCTGGCTACCTATTCCGGCGGAAATACGTGGGCAAGGGGGAGAAAGCCGGAAAGAGGAGAGATAGAGAGAGAAAAGAGAGATGGGGCGTGGCTTCCCATGAGGCACTCGAACCACAAAAGGGCACATTTATGCGGGGGTCCGTTTGACGTTACTTCAAACGACACGTCAAGCTGACTCCAGAGAGAGCGCGAGGGAGACAGGAGAGCGCTAGAAGACCAAGCTCTCCGTGCAAAGTCATGCTAGAAGATCATTTTTTCTCTGCAAAAGGTCAACGTCTGGGACATAACGGAGCTCTTCCCGTTCTGACATCTTTAGGATCAAATGGACTCTTTCGTCGGGCTCTCTCTCTTTCTCTCCAAAAACAAACAAAAAGAATGGAGTTCTTACTGGTTCGACTTCATCTCCTCTCTCTAGCTCTGTTTATCTCTCTCTCTCTACATCTATCTTTGAATAACAGGTCGGCACCCGCCTCCAAGAATCTTTGTTCCGTTTGGTAAACCGACCTGCGGTTAAAAGACGGCAACGGGATCTGGAGTTGACCCGTCGTCGGAACACATCTAATTGACTTTTATGAGAGATATTTTGTTTCAATGACCAGGTCGGCGATAAGGCCGGAAAGATGGGCTTGAGATTTTTCTACCGGACGCCGACGCCACTCCTAAAGATAGGCTTCAGCATCTTAGCATGTGTTCGACCTCCAAGGTAGAGAGAGAGATCAGATGACAGATTTCAATTAAACGCCACGCTCAAGATGATAGTAACGACGACGCGGGGTTGTCATCTGCGCCGTGGCCTGTGGCTTAGGAAGAGTATCATATACAGTTTCCTCCTCGCCCAGTCCCTTGTTGCAGAGTGCTGTTGCTCATTTATTCCAAGCTTCTCAGTGCTCCGCTTCTGCCCATCATGTGCATACCTTCCGCCCTTTTCCCCAGCCCCGCTACAAATGCACCGCAACGGAGAAGGCATTATGTTTATCTGCATCTGCTCATGGCGAGAATTTCTCCAGAATCCTGTTCACGGCTCTACCCTTTCTCCCTCTTGGACTTGATGGGTGGTGGCTACTGCTACCGCCAATACGAACTATCTTCCTCCCTTTCTGTATTTTCTATCTTCCTCCATTGATCTATCCACTTATCTCCATCTCCGAGTATCATTCACCATTGTCCCATCCCTCTCACAATCTCACACCTATATTTCGCTAAAAAAATTATGACAGCCGTGCTATGGACGTCTCTCTCACATCTGAGGGTTGTTAGATTGCCAACAATGGTAATGAATATGCTTACAAACGCCATGACGCGTACAGGTATCTCGCTTAGCCCTAGATGGTACAGCATGAGATCGCCTCCTCCATCTCATGCTTGTATCTGTTAAGCTGTTGTTTGGGCCACTCTATGCTCATCATGCAAGATACAAAAATAGAAGAGCTATTTGAAATCTTTTTGACTAAGTAGGGCAACTATTCTTCAAACAACTTGTCCAAATAAGTGGTCCTAGAATCTACCACCATTCATTTTGATGGGCCATGCGAGTAGCTCATAAAATTTCATGAAAGGTTTCTACTCTCCCTAAAATCTCCCGGTAATGATGACAAACTGAAGGCATAATTCATGCAATATGTACTATGCAATAACATGCAATGTGCAGTTATATCGCGATTAGTACACTTGACGGCATAATTCATACATTTTTATGCATGCTATCACATCTTTAGTGCATTTTCATCATTCAGTGTCAACTTTTAAAGGCTAATTTTGCACAATTCATGAGTTTGAATTTTTAAACATTGAAACTCTTTGATATTTGCCTCATTTAATTTGAGATCTTAAAATTTATAAGATTTACATGAAATAGTTAGAGAAAATATTTTTAAATAAAATTTAAATTATCTACTTTTAGTTTTTTTAATAAATCTAGTAAATTTTGGAGTTAAATATTTTATTCTCTTGTTGTTTATTAAATTAAATTTTAAAAATGGATTTTAAATTTTAAATCAATTTTAAATTCAAAAAAATTCAAAAAAATTTAAAAAAAATCTAAAAGAATCTCCTAAAAATTAGAAAATTCATATCTGTCAAAATATAACTCCAAATTAATCCAAATTTGTTTCTTTGGATCAAAAATTAAATTATCTATTTTTTAGTTAAATTTAATAAATAACAAGAGAATAAATTTCTATTTCAAAAATATACTCATTTCTTTTAGATTTTAAAACTTAGACAAATATATGAGTGTATATAATATGATTTCTTTCATTATTTAACCTTAAAAACTAATTTTAATCTCAAGTAAAGATGGGTTATGAAAATATTATCCTTAATTCATCATAATTAACCCTAATTTAATGCATTTTTTATAAAAGAAAAAAATTGAATTAAAAAGAATTATATCTTGAAAGATATGAATTTGCAATGACCTCGCGGTCTCAATTCGTGAGCTGATGCGGCGAAGCATCACCACGTGACGACGTGTGTACACACCACTTGGCGATGCATGTGTATGCGTGTGCGCGCGTGCGCGCGCATGTGTGCACGTGTGTGCGCGTGTGTGCGCGTGCGCGCACGTGTGTGCGCATGTATGTTCACGTGTGCACGTGAGAGTGATTAATGGGTTAAAGCATCCTTAACGGATTTACGTTAAACCATTAAGCTCCCTTACCTTATACATGCATCAAATCACGATAATTTATTCAATGTGAAACTATTTATCTTTCTTTTTAGTCGCAGGTGACGTGGTGCAACGAGAAGCGATTTAATTGCGATCGTTGGATGTCACTTACTCGTGGGGGTACGTGGCAACATCTGATTAGACGACGATTTGATTTAGAAATGATTTAATCTCAACTGCTCATCTGGGGAGTTCTAACGGTCGATATTAAATGCGCTCGATGGACACGTGGACTCTCGTGATCGTCTGATGAAGATCAAACGGATACAACTTAAAGACGACGATTCACCAAATGACATTTAATCTCAGCCATTAATCAAATCAAAACGACGCATCTAACAGTCGTGCCCAAATTTGCCTATAAAATCGAAATGTTCTTCAACGAGGAGACTATTCTTGGATTTTTGAGCAAGTCGAAGTGTTTAGACTCCACAATCTAAGAATCATTTGATTTCTACTTCTTCTAGACTCATTTGTGGGTCCGAGGAGTGTCTGAAATAAAAAATTTGGTTAAAAGAATCAGAAGAAATCACATCTTTAATGCTGAACTTTGTTTTTGAAATCGCAAAACGAAAAGCCTTGAATCTGGCGATTAGTTGGATCATTTCCAGCACGACTTCAGGTTAGATTGCGTGTTTTCATCCTTATCTATCTTCCTTTAGCATTAGATTTATATGTTTGAATCATAGATTAGTTTAAGTTTAGTTTTAATTTTGGTTTTCATCTATTTTTGCGATCGAATTTCTTTCTCAATTTCAAATCTCGATTTCTCCACGAATTCTAATCCAAATTCAGTGATTTTTGATCCTGTAGATTTGTATTGGAGTAATCTTTCTTAATTGACTAAAATCCCTAATTTCTCACCTCAATTCATTGTCTAATTTGATTGAATTTGAAAGATATCTCAAAATATTTCTTATTTCTCTGTTGATTTGACTCTTATTCAACATTGTACTCTTTAATTAGTGATTTAATCTTTAATTTGGTGAGTTTGGACCTTGTTTTGACACGAGATTGTGTGCATTCAATGACCGCACGGAATCGTTTCGTTAGAGTCCCTCATCCAATGCCTCAAACTCCATGGCATCGCTCATGTAGTCATGCTCTCCCACAATAGGACAAAATGGAACAGCTGAGAAAAAATATTGACATTTGTAAAAACAATCTATCACTTCTCCAAGTTGCTAATATGCACCAATATTGTTAGGATGAGGCAACTCCAATTTCCTGATAACTTAAAAATGGATCAATTTGTGAAATGATTGAAATTGAAATATTTCTTCATATTTTTTTATAAATATTATGTAGCATATAAGCTAATTCAATTTCCATGTATCCCGTTTATGTTCATTGAAATGAAATTTATTCATTATCATTCTTATATGATGTTTTCAATAAAGTCCATAAGCATATGCAATGACTAAATGAATTATGATGAGATCATAAAATAATTATTGCAAGTCTTTTCACATATGTTCTAAATATTTTTATTTTTGGGATATTCGAGAAGGACATCGGCTTATTTGAATAGATTTGCACTATCTGATCCGACTCATAGGATGAGTATGGCTAATGTTATAGCCATCAGTGTGGAGACACCAAGATAGATAGTTGGTGCTCTTTAGAGAAAGAGCTCACTGAATTGATTCCTATAAATCCCTAAATAGTATTATACCTAACTATTAATCAGGGTTGATTTATGTCACAGTTGTGTATGTTATCCTTTTGATGGATATTATGTGGCCTGCAAGCCAATCACACGTTCATCTTTTGTTTATATTCATTGAAATGAACTTTTATTCATTGTCATTCTTGTGTGATGATTTCAATGAAGTCCATGAACAAATGCAATGATCAAGTGAATTATAATGAGATCATAATACAGTGATCGCTGGTCTTTAAACATATGTTCTAAATATTCCTATTCGTAGGATATTCGAGAAGGACATCAAATTATCCGGAAAGAATAGCGCTATCTGATTTGACTCATATGATGAGTATGGCTGATCATGTGACCATCGGTGTTGAGACACCAAGGATAGATAGTGGGTGCTCTTTGGAGAAAGATTTCACTGAATTGATCCGTATGAATCCCTTAATGGTATTCTACCAAATTGCCAATCAAGTTGATTCATGTCACGGCTGTGTACATGGTCTTTTGACCCGAAACACCAAAGACATCTTGTGGATGGATGATCGTGTTTTGACTATGACTTACGAATCCCTAGTCACGGGATCTCTAAAACGTCATAGATTGGATACGACATGAAGTCCTCGAAGGTGATTGAGTGATTAAGATGGGATCATCCGCCCTCGGTATATGAGGAGATCGACTCAAGGAATGAGATGCGGTTAAATCCTTCGCCAAGGTAGTGGAAATAATAGAGAAGTTGTTCTCAATGATTTTCTACTCGCATTAGTACTAAATTGGTGACCGATTAGGGTTTGACAATTAACCATACCCTAAGTCATTCATGAGTCTCGTGTGGATGAAGGATTATACGTATCCGGTAACCAATAACGGCATGGTTCCATGAAAGAGTTCTAATATACTCCTTATCTCCTAGAGCACGTGGTGTAGCTTGGCACCCACCGGGCTAGCGATTCAACCTGTCGATTGGGTTAAATTAATCCTTAGTCAATTAATCTATATGTTGATATAGTTAATTGATAAGGAGGACCAATAAGTTTTATTGGGTTGATAGAGTCATTAACTTGCGAGATATATGGACCTAGAGGGTCACACACATAAGGTCAATGGACGTTGGTGGATATAGACATAATAATAAAGGTTTTTGTGAAAATTTTACATTTTCAAAGTCTATAAATAGGGGGAGAACGACCATAATAGAGGTGCCCATGCAAGCCTAGTGGAACTTCTCCTCTATCTTCTCTTCCTCTCGTGGTGACGAGTGTTCAAGAGGAGATCCGATCGTCTGGAGACTGTGTGGATACCGCTAGAGGCCGGACGCTTTGACGGTTGAAGAACTCTTTCAAATGTCATGTAAGTATAAATCTCATTCTATACTAGATGATAGGATCACCTATAATGGATGATCAGATCATCCATTCTTGGTGCTTCAACTCTGTTGAATGTTTTTATTCAACACCTTCCGCTGCAATCATTATTTTGGTCAAAGACTTGGAGAGCTTTTCGAGCCTCAGATCCCACCACCTTTGACTTGAGATACTAAAGATATCTTGTGGATGCAGGATCATGTTTAAATTATGACTTGCGAATCCCTAGTCTAATGATCTCTAAAATATCGTATATTGGATACAGTATGAAGTCCTCTATTCGAAGATGATTGTGGGGTTAAGATGGGATCATCCACCCATCTTAAGGATAGTGACTGGAGATTTGATGAAATCCTTAGCTAAGGTAGTGGAAATATTGGAGAAGGAGTTCTCAATGATCTCCTCCACGCATCAGTACTAACTTGAATGGTCAATTAGGGTTTAACAGTTGACCATACCCTAAGTCGTTCATAAGTCTCATGTCGAGAAAAGAATATACTTATATGATAATCAATGATAGCAAGGTTCCATATGAGAGTTCTTTTACACTCCATATCTCTTAGAGTACGTGGTGTAGCTTGGCACCCAATGGGTTGGCAACTCGACTTATTGATTGGGTTCAATCAATCCTTAATTAATTAATCTACATGGTGATACATATAATTAAGACATTTTTATCAATAAGATGTTACTAGGTCTATAGAGATATTGAATAGTGAGATATATGGACTTATAGGGTCACACACATAAGGTTTATGGATGTTGGTGGATGTAGACATAATTCTAAAAAATCCACAAACCAAATGTCTATCAATAGGGGGAGAATGACCACAACTCAAGGTGCCCTTGCATGCCTTGTGAGAATTCTCTCTTTTCTTTTCTTTCTCTCTTGGTGAAAAACTTTGAAGAGGAGTGACGAGACAAGACCGCAAGGTCGTCGATTTCACCCGGTCTCGTGTCAAAAATTATTCCGAACTTACCAATTTGGGGAATTAAGAGTGAATTGAAAGGTATAATGGTAAATAAGGGTCAAATCCACATGGAATTAAGGTATTTTCGAGAGATCTTTTGGAATTAGGTCAAATTGGACAATGAATTGAGGTGATAAATTAAGGAAAATGGTGGTTTTAGAAAGATAACTCAAAGATCTATCCGTGGAATTAAAAATCGCTCGATTTGGATTAGTAATCACGGAGAAATCAAAGATGGAAGTGGGAGGAAATTTTTGGAATCGTGAAGAACACAAATTGAAATTAAAAACAAAATTGAACTAAACTGAAATCTTAAACCTAAAATTGATAATACATGACGATAGATTAGAGGATAAACTTCTTTTCTAACCCGAGATAACGATCAAATCGATCCAATTAATCGTCGGATCGACGGCTATTCGTTCTGCGAATTCAAACGTGAACATCGGTGTTCAAGAGACAAATTCTCCTCGCATGATGGTCGAAATCTCTCTTGTAAACACTCCGTGAACACGAAATCGAGTCTAGAAACGATTACAAGAGAGAGATTCAAGAGAGGAAGGGTGTAGATGGGTCGATTAAGAGAAATCCTCCTTGAATGCTTACAAAAGACGAAGAACACGTCTATTTATAGCCCAAATTCGGTGAAACCGTCTGATCGGTGCGTTAAGCTCCATCAATGGTCCAGATTAAACTGCCTCAAAGTGAATCGTTACGAATATATCGCGATCGTCAGATCTCTGATGGACGCTCCAGATTTATCCTCGGGATGTGCGTTATAAAACGCATGAAACGGCGCCCGTTGGATCGCGATCTAATGCTCCAGATGAGTTTGATCGCGTGAAATCGTGGCCGTTATAACGCCGGTTTTAAGCCACGTGCGCGATCAGCTGATCAGTGGTCCGGTGTTCACGCGATCGACGCATCAGGTTCCGCGCCGTTGATCCAACGTGAGTGATGCCGCCACGTCGCATGAAATCAGGGCCGTTATAACTTGATTTAAAAGACACGTGGTCTTGATCTTGATCCGTGGACTGCGCGTCCACTCAATCGGCACGCTCTGATCGCGATCCAACGCCTCTCCTCGCTCCACGTGGCCTGCGGTTAAAACAAATGTGTGGGACTTTAGTCCCACACGGAAAACGTTAATGAAATCCGTCGGGTTTATAAGGCCCAACGGATTAAGGGGTTTGAATACCCTTCCGGGCTACGGAAGGCTGAATACCCCTTATTATATAAAGTATATAAATATAATTATAAAAACGTCGCGTAGGCGCCGCGTGGGCCTGCGTGGCGCTGCCATGTGGCCCTGAGTGCCACGTCGCATCCACGTGGCCCCGCGCGGAAATTAAACGCTTTTTGCAATTTTTTTATTTATTTTAAACGTTTTTAAATAGAAAATAAAATCGGAAAAATCCAAAAAAAATCCAGAAAAATCCCTAAAAATTGTAAAAATCATATCTTTCAATATACAACTCCAAATTCATCCAAATTTCTTTCATTTGATCTGAAATTTAATTATCTATCATTCTAAAAATTTAAATTATTTAAATAACAAGAGATTCAATTCTTATTTCAAAAATACATTCATTTCTTTAAGATTTTAACTCTAGAAAATTAAATGAATGTTCATAAAAATGATTTCTCCTATTATTTAACTTTAAAAACCACTTATAATCTCAAGTAAAGATGGGTTATAAAATCTTTAATCTTTAATTCATCATAATTAACCCTAAATTAACGCATTTTGAGATTATAACATAAAATTGCATGTAATGATAGAAATGCACTCAAAGTATGATAACATGCACATAAATGTAATGTTTAATGCCTTAATTTGCATTAATAATCATGTTTTATCATGTTGAGATTGCATGTTATCAAGGAGATCCAATCGTACAACGATCATATGGATACCGCTAAAGGCTTGATACTTGAACAGCTTCAAGAAATCCTTCAAGTGAACCTTGTAAGTGTGTTTTTTCATACATACTAGATGATAGGATCATCAATTCATAGTGCCTTAGTGGTTTTAATATCTTATTCAATGTATTCCATTGTATTCGATATTTTGATTGAATTTTGGAAGGCTCATTGATAACATGCATTTATAACTTAAATTCTTATCTTATTTAACTCATATTCATGTTTATTTTATGTAATTATGATGCATGTTATCTTGATTTTATGAATTTTTTCCATTGATATGCCATTCTACTAAAGTACATGTTTATGCATAATTTAGGGTTAATTATGTGCTTTCTTGATGATTAATCTTTTTCAAGGTTAAATTAATAGAAATGAATTACTTTCCCTGATTTACTTTGACTTTAGAAGATGATTAACAAAATTAATTTCAAGGAAACAATGATTGGATGATTAAAAGAAGGAATTCTTAATGAAAGACTTAATATTATTTTCAATCCATCCCAATTTCTTGTTTTAATTTATATTTTAGATGGCATGATATTAAAAAGGAAGAAATTTTTGATACAATGGAGATTAAAAGGAGTTGTAGTTTCAAAGTTATTGAATTTTGAAGTTTCTAGAATTTTTCTGATTTTAATTTGATTTTTACTGATTTTATTCTAATTATTTCTTAATTAAAATCATGAAAAAGGGGGTGCTTATTTCCGCAGGACCGCGGGGCTCACGTGGCAAGCACAGCTGACGTGGCGCGCGGGACCCGTGCGGATGCGACGCGGCACGCAAGGCCACGTGGCAGAGCCGCACGTGGCCCACGCGGGGAGCTTGGGTGGCCCGAGCTGGCGTGGACGTGTGGCAGGGGCCACGCAAGTCCACGCGGATGCACGAGGGGGTGCCATGTGGCGAGTGGAGAGGCTGGTAGTTGGAGGGCCCCCGGGTTAGTGGGCCTTGGTGAGATTATTGGGGAAGAAATGCAAATTTGTACCGCCCCTCTACCTTTTATATGCGCCAATTTCTTCCTTTTCCTCCATGTGGGACTATGTCCCGTTTAACATTTCAAATGCAGGCGATGTGGCTGCATCGCGTGCGTCGGATGCGATCGTGGGGCGTCGATCGCGTGGACCCGAGTCCACGCGATCATCATCATGGCACGTGCGCTAAGGAGTTTTAACTGACGACTTACCTGGCGACGCGTGGACGCATCAGGAATGTCCAATCTTAATCTGATGCGAGATCGCGAAAAGGTCACGCGATCTTCATCGGGCATGATTGAGGAATCGCGATCAGGGCTCGATCACCACGCGATCGTGGCTCGATCTTGGCATTCACCGCACGATTGTGGCTCATTCGTTGTGCAATCGTGGCTCACGATCACCTCGCATTGATGGCCCACGATCGTTGTACGATCGTGGCCATCAATTGGCCTTTCACCTGATCAAACAGCCCGCATTTCTCGCAGGAATCTCCTTTAAAAAATCGATGTTCTTCTCTTCCTTTCTCAACTCCTGATGGAATCCTGAAGGAATTAAGCAATTTTTTAGCAAGATCTTGAGTTCTTTGTGATCCCCTGCATTTAGACTCGATTGCGATCCAATCGGAGCAGGATTGATCACGAAATTCCAATGGATTTGATCAAATTTTCCCTTTGAACGCCAAACGTCCGTCGAGGAAGAAACCATGCAAAATGACTTCAATCCACGTGAATTGAAGCCCCATCTTCACAGAAATCGGGTTAGCAGTGAGATTCAATTGATTATCTGACAGTAATTTGAGTTTTGATTAGTTTTAGATCGTTAATTTTGTGTTTTAAGTTATTGTGTTCTTCAATTTTACCCAATTTCAGTCTGAATTTTTTTGCTGATTTTGAAAATAGGATATCTCTTTGATTATAATTCCAAATCACTTGATTCTAGTTTCATTGGATTCCTTATTTTTAGCAAATTCGTTAAATTCTGAGATCATTTGACCGCTCAATTTAACGTTTGACCAACCACTATTCATTTTCAATCTGAATTTAGGCGTTGACTTGCCAGATCAATTACTCCTAAAATATAAATTGGAATTTAAAGATTTTGGTTTCTTTGGAATCCTCTGGTTGTTAGCTTTCTATTGGTATATTAATTTCAAGATTTGGATATTATTTGATAAGTTAATTTGAAGATTTTCTCTGAAGTGTTCATTTCGTGATTTTTCTGATCTTTGATTTTCAATAATTCATAGTAAATCCATTTCTTATCAAAAAATCACGAATTTTATATCAATAAATTCCATTTTCTTTATAGATTTGGAATATTTTATTTTTTTAAATATTCTAACATCTTTTGATTTTCTGATTTTACAGAAAGTCAACTATTGGTCAAAGTCAACGCTTTGACCTTAATTTTTTACTTTTCTCGGTCAAATCAGAAGTCTTAAATATTAAAATTCCCTACCTAATATATTTATAGCATTTATTTTCATAAAATATCATTTTCATTTCTTCAAAACCATAATTAAATCTAAGTTTGACCAAGTCAACTCTGCAATAAAAGTCAACCTTGTTCTCTGTGGAGCGACCCGATAGTTACACTTTACTTGATTTTATATCTTTGTCATTATTATTTTGGTATTATAAATTTTGTTTGACCGACGTTTGTGTGTTTTAACTACCGCATAAAACGCTTCGTCACTCATCAACCTCAAATTCAAATACTTTTCTTTCAAAGGCCTCCTAATTTTATTATCCTAAAAACCTTCGGTTATATTTGAAACACCAATTTTAAAGCTTATACTTATAAAAATTGGCTCTCTCTCATACGTGTCCATGTATAAGTTAAAGTTCAATGCAAGGTATATATCGTTGTCTCTCATTACACTCGAGTAAAATATCTATTTGTAAAGATGTTTATTAAAAGACGAATCAAAATCCCCTTATGCTAAAAATATACCAACTCATGATTAATCTTCATCCTCCTCTAATCCAAGCATGTAACCAACCTTTTCCTCCAATTATCAATGAGTTTTTAACTCTCAAACCACCACCCCTTTGTTGGGATCTGAGGTCTACAAACCTTCCAAATTTCTAATCAAAACATCAAGTGTAGTGGAATGATTTTCATCAGATATTCAAACCATTGAGGCACCAAAAACTAATGATCCTAAAATTTAGTATGTATGAAAAAAATACCTATAGAGTTCATTTGAAGGAGTTCTTTAAGCTATTCAATTATCTAGCCTCCAGTATTATCCACACGATCTCCAGATGGTTGGATCTCCTCATCAAATCTCTTCACCAGGAGAGAAAGAAAAGAAAGAAGATAATTCTCATAAAGCATGCATGCGCACCTTGACTTATGGTTGTTCTCCCCTAATTTATTAATATTTAGTATGTGGACTTTTTTTATAAAAGCCCACATAATTATGTAAATATCCACCAACATCTATAAACATTATGTGTGTGACCCTCTAGAACAATATATCTCACTAGTTAATAACTCTATAGACCCAATAACACTTTATTGGTCAAACTTTATTAATTATCTACATCAACATAAAGATTAACTAATCAATGATCGATTTAACCCAATCAATAGGTTGAATTTCCAACTCTTTGAGTGTCAAGTTATACCATGTACTCTAAGAGATATAGAATATATAAGAACTCCCTTATGGAACCTTTCCATAACCAATTTCCATGTATGTATAATCCTTTATCCACATGATACACATGAATGACTTAGGTTATGGTCTAATGTCAAATTCTAATTGGTCATTCACGTTAGTACTAATGTTTGTAAGAAATCATCAAGAACTCCTCCGATATGAATTAACTGTGACATGAATCAGCCATATGACAGTTAGGCATAATACCATTCAGGTATTCATATAGATCAATTCAGTGACATCTTTCTCCAAGGAGCACCCACTATCCATCTTTAGTGTCTCTACACCGATGGTTATAAGATATGTCATACTCATCATATGAGTCAGATTAGATAGTGTTATTCTTCCTGCATAATTCGATGTCCTTCTCGAATATCCCACAAATAAGAATGTTTAGTACATATGTTTGAAGACTAGTAATCATTGCATTATGATATCATCATAATTCATTTACTCATTAGATATATTCATGGATTTCATTGCAAACATTATAAAAGAATGATAATAAAAATAAACAAGATACATGGAAGTACGATTGGCATATAGGCCACATATGATCCATCACATTCTTATTATTTGATCAAGTTGGATGATGGAAAGAGGAGAGCCATATATTTTGAAATAAGAGAAGTATATCCTTCTATTGAACAAAATTTCACTCGATTTGTATTTAAAATAAAGGAAAAACTGAATAGAGAAGTTACAAAGAGAAAATCATGATTAAGTAGAGAGAAAATGGTAAGAAAATTCAATATTAATTAATTTTTTGTGCATAAAATAAAATATAAAGCTATAGTGATATATCAGAGTAAACCACACCAAAGTGACCCAAAATCTCCAAGAGATTATTGTAGTCATCCCTCAAGTTGACGAAAACCCAAATCACTGATGTTTTGCTACATCTAGCACACAAAGGTCTAATTTGCTCCCAATACACCTTCAAATACTGACATTTAGTACCCAATGAAGCAAAAAATTCCTAAATTGAATAAAACCAAGATATTCAAGGATCAAGGCATCAATAAGGCTTGATTTATCAAGGTTTCAAGTATGTGAACTATTAAAGAGAGCGAAAGGCTTCAAAAGAGTTATATTAGATATATCCTATTAGAGTTCTTAGTGTATCGAATCCCATTATAAGTTCTTACATTTTTTTCATGTTTAGGACATTAGTCCTGGATGGGTCATTTTAATTTCTCTATTCCTCCTCCAAAGAGGATTAGACCATGAATATTATTTTACCCAAGAAAACTAGGGTTCTTCATGTAGTTCTTGATGTTTTGCTATCTTTGCACTGCCTCCATAGCTAATAGATCTAGAGGGCCAAGGGCCGCGGCCTCTCCCCTCCTCCTTGTTCCTCCAGGACACGACCACTTTTGAGCTGCCACTACCCTCACCCCTTTGTGTTCCCACTGGTACCCTCTAAGCTGCATTGCAAGGCCACCTTGGCAGCCCTTGAAGGCCATCATCACTGCCTCAGCCCTTCAAGGTTTATTTTCAAGGCTTATCTTGGTGGCCTTCAACTATATTTTACTTCTCAAATGCATGGTTAGGTACCTTATGGTACCCACATTATGGATATGGCATCTACAATCTCCTCAGCTCTTCAGGTTAGCAATAGAGTTCAAACATCTCAAGTGCCATTTACTTTACTAGATCCATTTAATCTAGTAAAATCTAATACTTATGGCTTTGGTGGGGGTTGTGGCACCCAGCCTCCTTCTTCTCATGCCAAACGCTCCTTTGTGAAGGGCAAGCATACCTTTCCGCACTACACTTATCATGCAAAGACCACTCCTACTTTCGATAACTATGGATGGAGTTTGGAAAGCTTGAATGAGCTCAAGCAATACTTTCCTTTACTACTACAAGATCAACTCTCCCAAGTCTGTCTATGAAACCATGCAGGTAAACTATCCCAATGAGCTTCACCCCTAAAAAATATGAAGCAAAAGCAATATCAAACTTCTACATAGACCACCTACCTAGCTGGCACTTTGGGTACACATGCTTTTCTTGCTTCTACATGGTCATGGGTTATAATTTCAGGGGATTAAACTTAAATGACTGCAACCCCATCCATCGTCTCCTCCATTGTTTTGTCATCTACCTATCCACCCATCTCTATTATCAACCGTTGTTCATGCTTTACGAAAAGGTAAGGATTGAACATTTGGTTTTGAACTCTTCAAGAAGTGTTATCACAATAGGTTGGGTTCTTGATTATTATTACACTTTTCATGTGACTTCATGGTGAGACGCTTTTGATTCTTACATGCATATAAGGGACACTCTACATTTAGGATATGGAAAAACTCATAAAATTTCTAGTGTTGGTACAATCAAAATCAATGTCATGAAGACCTTAGGGCACAACATGTCCTGGAATTGAAGAAGAACTTGATCTCCTTCAGTTTTTTTGGATGCACTCTTCACAAAAGGGAGTCTTGAGTTATTGGGGTTGTAAATGAAGGGCAAGCTGGATTGTGGCCTCTATTATCATGAAAGAGGTACCATTGTGTATGACGTCAAAGTAACACATGAAGTGATGAAGACAAGGTACACGAGAATTACCATGTGGGTGAAATCAGAATGATGGTGTGTGGTGGCAACAAGTGAGAACTCAAAGAGAAGTTCTCACAAGGTCTTAGGAAAGAGGTGATAATGTAGCAGGCTAGAGGTGAAGGAAAACAACAAGGTGTCTATTTTGAATGCAAATATAAATAAAACAAGTCATTATTATCCTATGGATATGGTGGTGCATCATATGTGATACAAGACTTGGAGAAGGTGGATATGGCACTTCTACAGAAATCCAACAAATGCCAAGACTTGGCGCAAGAAGCAACATGGAGTGCCCTTGATGAGATGGTGTGGAAGGATGTATTTTAGGAACTTATAGATAGATGTAATCCTAAAGGAAAAGCCAAGAAGCGATTTCTTGATTGCTTCTTGTTTTGTTTGGTGCCTCATAACATGCATTTTCTATCTATACATATATAAATCGTGAGTGATTTCACTACATAATTCATGTCACTATGATGCATGTTATCATAGTTTTTATTAAATTTTCGTGAATCCTATACCATGTCCCTAATTTTGTTTGAATCCACATTAAGACAAATTTTATGCAATTTGTGACGTTGACCTTTTTAAGAACATATACCTTGTCTCTTAGCCCTAATTTTGTGGGTAATTTGAAATTAGAGACTTGAGAAGCTGAACTTTTCAATAATAAGATAACGATGCGGATATTTTGATAAGTGAAATTGACCTAGTTTACTTTCTAAGCCAAAGTAGTTATATTTAGGGAAAGAACCCTTTGATTTTTATAGAATTCATAAAATTTAATGACAAATAATGATATATGGTTAAAATTTTGATCCAGAAAAGGAAATTAGTAGAAAAAGGATTTATATTTTGAAAGATATTGATTTTTTGAGAATTAGGGATTTCTATTTTAGAAGATATTGATAAGTAGTGCTAAGACTTAGTTGACATGAAAGCAAATGAGTGCATTTGATGAAGTCGTGGTTGAACATTGAAATCGAGGAGCTTGGAGTTTGACGTGGCCATTAAAATACAAGCAGATAAGAGATTGGATAACTGTGTCTTGTTGCTTTTTGTGCCATCATAAAATACAAGGATTTTTTCAAGTGAATTACTCGAGGATTTGTTTTTCGGGGTTGGTGAGAGTTTTTTTTCACACTTTTCTTCACATTATCTATTCATAGTAGTCATTTTTGCCATTTTGGTGTATTCTATTTTTCTGTCTCTTCTCTAATTCAAAATCTCTGAACTTTGGGTTCATTTTTCATGGATTTCATGGGGGATCATATCTCAAAAATCATAACACACATATATATGTGTAAACATTTGAAAGTTACTGATTAAAATAATATCCTAAAAGCCTTATTTGAGGAGATCATTTATGTATGTGCATCTAATAATTATTCCTAATGTGATTTTGAAAAATTGAGCAATTATATATTCATGATTATGAATTGGCGTTACCATTTATCCAAACCAATTGATATTCTTTTACTAATTTCATGTTAATTTGTAATAGAGGGAAGACCTCATTAAATCCATGAACAAAAAAGTTTAATGTTTTTTTAATAAGTAGTCTTTTTTTTGTATATTCAGTATCTCATCCTATTCATTTATCAATATTAGTATATAGAAACACATCTACATTAATGGGTATATATATTCTCCAGAGGCTTGAGTATTTTGGGCCTACTAGTGCTTCCTCTTTCATACCCTCTATGGCCAGCCACCTTTGTGTTCGCAAGAGTCCTACTTTGGCGCCTATTTCAACGACTTCTTTTTATCCTACTTTGGCCAACTAAATTTTCATTTATCAAATAAACATATTTTGAACTCTCTGGATCACTTAATTTGGACCCATGAAGACAACATACTTTCTGCTTCATGAGGGCCACCACCTCAAGACTAATGGGTCCATACTTTATGGATCTCCTGACACTCATCGTTGGGTTCATTAACTTCTTCTACTCCATCTCGACTAATCTTTCACAAACCACTCCGCATTGGCACATTTGACACCAACATACTTCCACATCACAAACAAATGGTGAATGCCTCCAAGTAAAACCATCTTTCAAGCTTCATTAATTCAATTTATACATGCCTCTCATGATGTCATTTAGACGTGCCTCATGGAAAATATTGAAGGAGGGGATCAAGAAAAATAAATTCATCTAATTGGAGATATTTTCATGGTCTCTGCTAGAGAAATACTTCATTTTCATTTTTGGTGGCTGCCAATAGGCTCAAAAGATCACCCCCTAACTTAATTTCCACGTTTAATTACCACTCAATAAAAAAACTTCAAGAAACTCAGGTCACACAATGCTTGTGAGCTAGAATTTAAGGAACTATTTTCAGAACATGGGATTTTACATCATTATCCATGCATCAAAACTATTGTCGAGCTAACTGATAACATGCATTTATAACTTGAATTCTTATCCTAATTAACTCATATTCATGCTTATTTTATGTGAATATGATGCATGTTATCATACTTTTTAGGAATTTTCTCCATTGGCATGTCATTTCACTAAAGTTGATATTTATGCATAAATTAGGGATAATTTCATGCTTAATGGATGACTAATCTTTTGTTTAAATTAATAGAAGTTAATCTCTGTTATCGAATGAGTTTTGACTTTAGTAAATGTTGGAAGGATAATTTTAGGATGAATTTATGATTTAGAATGTTTAATGAGAAATGATTTAAGTAAATTATAAGTCATCTTGATTTCTTCTATCTAAATATATTTTAAATGACATGATATTAAAAAGAAAAGAATTTGTGATCTAATGGAGAAAATTTGGATTAAAAAGGAGTTGCATATTTTAATTTATGAATTTTTGAAGTTTTATGCCCTTTTTCCGAATTTAATTTGATTTTAGATTTGATTTTTAGAGGTATTTTCTATTAAAAATCGGGAAAAAAAGGGGTTATTACCTGCAGGCTGACGTGGCGAGCGGGCCCAGGCGGCGGCTGATGTGGCGAGCAGCTAACGTGGCGCGCGGGACCGCCTCGGGGTGCGATGCGGCACTAAGGCCACGTGGCAGAGCCCGGGAGGCCCGCACGGCACGCAGGAGGCGCGGCCATGTGGCAGGAGGCCACACAATCACGCGGTCCACGTGGGCGCCCGTGTGGGGCACCACGTGGCAGGCTGGTAAGTGGAGGGCCCACGGGAATAGTGGGCCCTGGTTATATGTTTGGGGCGGTAATGCAATAAGCGTTTACCGCCCCCTAATTTATAGGCACATATGTTCTTTTTTTCTTCCGTGTGGGACTATGTTCCCACACGGTCTTACCTGTGCAGGACGCGTGGCAGCTTACCGGACGTCGGATGCGATCAGGACGGTTACGATCGCGTGGACCCGAGTCCACGCGATCATCAAATCCATCACGTGCGCAAAAGGGAGACTTAAGTGACGAGGATCGGACGACTTACCTCGCGCCATGTGGCAACCCGAGGAGCTCCCGATCGGCATCAAATCGAAGGGCTTGAGATGATCGCGGTCATCCAAGATGCATCGGACGGCCTCGATTGTTTGCAATCATGATGACGCACGCGGAGCAATCACGATCTACGGATCGCCATCAGACGGTGCAGAGACGTCGTGGAAGAACTCCACGATCGCAGTCCGATGAAACCGCGATCGCACAGATTTCATCGCGGAATCGATCCGATAGGATCAGAAGGCGGTTGACCAATCGCCAGGATCACGATCGACGCACGATCGTGGCCCGATTGCGGCGTGATCGTGGTGCGATCGTGGCAAAAATTTGAGGCTGTTTCACCGTTAAATCCGGTCAAAATTGTCGCGGAATTGAAGCCGCGTCCTCGCCAAGTGGAACCGCTCCCACGACCCTTGCAAATCGCCTCCACGACTGCTCCAATGACCCACGATCTTTGGGCTAATTTCCTCTTCAAAAGCATGTATTTCGCTTCTTTGTTCTGGAACTTTTGATCGATTCGTGAAGGAATTAAGCAAATTTCGAGGAAGATCTCTAGTTCATCGTGATCCCCCCGCGTTTATACTCGATTGCGAAGCAATTGGAGCGGGATTGATCGCGAATTTCTCCTTGATTTGATCGAATTTTCCCCTTGAATTCCGAACGTTCGCGAGGAAGAATCCGAGCAAATTCGCTTTAATCCACGAGAATTGAAGCCCCATTCTTGCGGCAATCGGGTTAGTAGTGAGATTTGATCGATTATCAGGAGGTAATTTGAGTTTTTATTAGATTTAGAAGTTTAATTTTGCAAATTAGTTCATAGTGTTCTTCATTTTCCCCAATTTTAGGTCCGAAAAGATGCTAATTTTGAAAATATGATATCTCTTTGATTATAATTCCAAATCACTTGATTTTGGTTTCATTGGATTCCTCTTTTCATTAAATTTCCGTGGATAGGAAATTCATCAAATTCTGAGTTTATTTGACCCTCCAATTTGACGTTTGACCAAGGACTGTTCATCTTTCATCAGAAGTCAAACGTTGACTTTCAGGGTCAATTACTTTTGATTTACAAATCAGAATTTGATAATTTTGATCTTTTTAGATTCCTCTGTTCTTAGGTTTCCATTTACATAGATATTGGAAGATTTGGATTTCATTTGGTCATTCAATTTGAAGATTTCCTCCGAGGTGTTAATTTCAGGGATTTTCTGATAGTTGATTTTCAATAATTCATAATAAATCCATTTCTTATCCAAAAATTACGAAATATATATCAATAAATTTCATTTTCTCTCTAGGTTCCAAATATCTATTTTTCGTAATCTTCTGACTCTTTTTGATTCTCTGATATTGCGGAACACCTACTGTTGGTCAAAGTCAATGCTTTGACTTTGACTTTTGACTTTTCTCTGTCAAATCCGAGATTTCAATTCTTAAAACTTCTTATCTAGATTATTTATATCATTTCTATTTCTTACATCTTATTTTCTCTTATTTAAAACTCCTTTTAAACCTAAGTTTGACCAAGTCAACTCTGTGATTAAATTCAACCCTGCTCTCTGTGGATCGACCCGATACTTACCCAATACTTGATTATTATATCTTGTCTTTGTGAGTTCGGTTTTATAAATTTTGTTTGACCATTGTCTTTGTGTTTTAACGACGCACGAAAACAACACGTCACTAATGCATCGACATCTTCTTAATGTAGTAAGAGAACTTATATTCTAATCACATTCTCATATCAAGTTATGGATATAATGCATCCTTAAAGCCAATTATCTAATAAATAGGCTACCATCACCTCACCTCAGTAATCAGATTCCATTCAAATTACTTTGCAAAGGTCATGCATTTAATAATTTTTTTGTGTTTTGGTTGTCTATAGTACATATCATTTCTGTAATAAAAGCAAAAAATGTTGAACTGAGACCCAGAGCCACAATTTTTGTTGGATACCATGATAACATTAAAGGCTATAACCTTTATGATTTGGAGACTAAAGAGGTCATCGTATTTCATGAGTTCATCTTTTAGGATGATATTTTTCCATTTCATGAGGTAAATCATTCTTAGAATGACTTCAAATTCATTTATTGCTCCATCTCTAGTTATGGACGAGTATCATCATTTTAATCATGATTAAATAAGTCATGATCAACAGCTACTACATGAATCGCATTCTCATGATGGTAATGCACCTGTTGATACACCAAACAGGAAAGTCCCTCTCGCTGAAGAAGTAGATAAATTATCTACAATGGACATTGTGGCATGATGATAACTATAAAGATTGAATAGTTAATTTGAGGAGATCTAATCAACCTTGGAGAACTCCTTTGAATCTTGACAATTTTCTATGGGATAACATATTTGGTGAAAACAAGTTACATATCTAATTCTAATTTTTGTTATCTATGAGCCCTTTTCTCCAAACTATCAAGATTACACCGGTGGATTAAAAAAACTAGTCATAATCATCGATAAAGTTTTCATGTTGGACTTGGGGAGGATATCATGCAATAGTTTTGTAGGGCCCAATTCTTTGCCCCATGGAGTTTCGCTTTTTTGTCAATGTCAGTTTTTTGTTTCGGTACCCTCCATCGGCTGGGGGAGCATTGGACCTGTAGGTCCAATGGGGTCCCAATCTTCTAAAGTCGGTTTCAGGGTTCCACGAGGTTTCCCTAAATAGCCCAATTCTCTTTCTCGCTTTCCTGTTCATGAGATTCTTTTTCGAGATCTAATGAAAGCAGCACGATGTTATCGACTCCCGTAGTGAGGGCGACTCGCAGATTTCAACGCTATTTGTTCCGTTGGCAAACGATGTCGCAAAAGCCGACCTAAGTTATCAAAAATGTCGTCAAGAAGGAAGAAGTAATTCATTTCAATAAGTTTCTTCTGGTTAGGGGCCTGTGTAAAATGTTTACTCGTATGAGTATTGGCCTGTGTTTGTTTTTCTTGACTGTTACAACGGGCGATAGACGGCTCCATGTCCGACGAACCGATCCTACCGTTGCCCTGGTTTTTATATAAACTTTTGGGGGCCTCCTGCGATGTTTTACAAATGAAAATATTCTCGAATTCTCCTCTTTCGATTCCCAAAGAAACGTGCAGCTCATCGCTATCTTCTCGCTTTTGACCATATTCAACACGGCTGCGACGTGCGGTGAGTTTTTATTGTATATCTCTCTCTGTTGTTTCAGATCTTGACGGACGTCATTAATGGAATTCTTGATGCCGACTCTATTGCTATATGAGAATGTATCTGTCAATGTCATATCTTCGGAATTCTTCTTTACTTCTGGAACACGGATCAGTCTTCATTGTTTGTTTTAGATAATCTATTGATTCTGCGGTTCTTTAAATTCTTGACCAAATTAGTCAATATTGAAGAATTAACCGCTGATTTTTTACAATGGACAACCTTTCTAGACAGAACGATTGCCCTCTCTGATAGACCCCAAAAATGTCCGAAGCACACAAAAACTATTCGTCGGGCTGGCAGGAGGCAATCCGTAAAAGGGAATTCAACCCGAGTGGAGAATCAGAGATAACTCTTCCGCGGAATGAAGAGTCCGATCATCCTACCTATTCAGACCACCATTTTATGGAAAAAGATTCATCGTTGGATGATAATTCAGTCCCAGAAGAATATTCGAACTATTTTTCCCCACTCCTTTGGGATTATTCTACATACTCTTGTGATTCTCTGTCGCCTCATGCAATTACTCAACAAGCCGCCACAGAGGACTCGTCCATTCCCTTAGACGAATCTTTCTTATCCGAGAAGTTCCTTTATATCCTTCCCCTCGGTTACTGCGAGGCGACGCTGATAGCCCAATCCTATCCCTTCCCCGGTCTTCCGGGCGATCATTTTGACGCTTTCCCGAACGGTTGGGACACGAAGTTCACTTTCGTATGCTCCAAAAAAATTCAAGTCGGTAAGCCGGGAGTATCCGCCGAAACATTTCACGTTAAACCTGAGCGCGAGTCCAGGAGATACTCCCTCTTGAAAGCCGGCGAAAGGAACGCTGATAATGGACTCTTAAAGCTGATCGATGAGCTCGAACGAGAAGTGCCGAGGTGCGCGGGGGACAATCCCGACATTTCGGGGCTTGATATTTGGAGCGAATCCCGCTACTTCCTGACTGAAGCAATCTGGAAAGCAACCGCCCATGCCCACCAGGCTTTGTGGACAAGCCTAACTTTGATCGTGGTCAGGGAACACGAGTATAACAAGAAAAACGAATATCAGAATGCCTTTGTTAAATATTACCAGGACATTTCGACCGTGCCGATCTGCTCAGTTTGCGAATCGCTCATAGACACAACCCACGACAGCTTCATTAAAATGCCCTGTGGAGATTATTGCCATAAAAACTGCATCTGGTATTGGCCTCTCCAAGAGTAGGATGCGGGAATGGACTTCCAGTTACTCCTAGTTTTGTACGATACATATTCATGCAGTAACCCAATATGTGATGTTCATTCCAAAACATAAACATGTACAAAATTTTCGACTTCATTGAGCAGGCAAGAAGAAACGTTTCTTATCTTTTTCCCTCGAGCGACGTCTTGTGATTATTCTTCCTGCATTTTACTCACCGTTTAGAGCTATGACATGCCTCTGATGAGTGTGCCTCGTTGCGGCTGATGAACGAAAACCTTTCTATACAAAAGACTAAACTCTTCTTATTATTCATACTGCAGGTATTCTCTGTCTGCATATTTACTCCTTGATAACTCTTCCTTCCCTTATCACAATGGCCAATCGAAGAGCTTGAGTGATGCCACGGTCTTTCAAGAACAAAAAGATAAACTTTAGTCCCACATTGAATTGCCTTAATTAGGCCCTACCCGAATGATGCTTGATGCCCTCAGCCAATGGCATTTGGAAACCTTAAATAGAAAATTCCAAATAATTAGAAGAACCATAGAAGAATCATTTGTAGCAAAATATAAGGCCTTTCTAAATGAAATGTTTGCATAAATTTAGATAATTTAATTTCCTTAATTATCATTTGATTTATAAATTTAAAATAAAAATATAAACTAGAAGACGATTAATTCTTTGACTTAGTTTGATTTAAAAATCAAACTTAATGTTTAAATCACCAAATCTTTTACTTATTGTGTCTTCTTTGATTTCTTTAAATCCACCAAAATCTTGGATGTTTAAAACTCAAGAAAATACTTTGATTCAAAGTGGTCGATCCTTTTTACAAGGTCAAACATGGCTTATCTAAAATTCAGATTAAAATCATGCAAAATGAGACCTAAAGTGAAAATGGGATGATATGTATAAAAATAAACAAATGTGATGATAAAATACATTAAATGATAAAATCTTATATTTAACATGACAAATAATCATAGATTTGTAAGTATGAATATATATGATTATTTCTAAAATAGGACGAATACAAAAATAAAAAAATTATGAGAACTTACAGTAAATAGATCAAAATTAAGAATTTGAATTTTTCAATGATGATGAAAATGGACATATAAATGGCATGTTTTCGAGAGGTCAAACATGACAAGGGTAAAAATCAACATTAAAATCATGCCTATCAATTATGCATTAAATAAATTTTCTAATCATATATATACGTATATATTATGCATATCATTGGTATCCCTTATGAGCATGAGGATACCCAATAAAGACACCTTTAATAGCCTAATGGGAAAGTGTATCACAATTAGTTGATAAATATTGGACAAATGTTACATATCCAAAGACCTTTTGTAATTTAAAATTTCAACTGTACATAGATGGAGATGTGGAGGAATCTCTCTATCTAGAGAGATTGAGGAAAGGTTTTCCGTCAAATAAGTGGTTACTAAATGCGCATCATCCCATCAAAAAAAGTAATGATGAGCTCCCATATTGAGAGGTGTGAGAATGTCACCATTTTATTGGAAAAAAATCCATCAGTTTATGATGGAACCAGAAAACTGATAAAGTTAATAATTTAGAAATATGATAAAAGTAAAATTAGTAAAAAAAATTTAACACTGACGTATTTTCAAAAAAAATATCAAGACAAAATGATCAGTTATGTGCCTAAAAATTTATAGTCATGTTTAATAGTCAAGTGATCATAGACCTTTGTTAATTGAAGTGGAACCTGTATTGATCACAATAATTGAAGTGGACATTTAAAATTCATGTTACATCACATGAATGGTAGTCCCACTAATAAATAATGTAAGGTTCTCTTCCATTAGTCATACCCATATTGGGTTGCATTTCCGATTCCATATCTTTAATTAATTGATAAACTAAGTCTTCAATAGATTACGGAGACAATTGCAATTTTCTACATCTTCAAATGTTGAAGAGCTTGGATGAAATATGAGAATGTGTTGGAGGAACCCCGATTTTGACTTTCACGAGAAATAAGTATTAGTAGTGCGCCTAAGGGATTGGCTTAGAATAAGGTATATTGATTTTCAAAAATCAAGATAAAAATTATCAAAAAAGTTAATAATTTATAATAAATTAGGTTATTAGGTATTTAGTGATTTGATAAGAAAATCTCAAATGTGCTTGGCACATAGATCAAATTCCTTGAAACTTTAGGTTTTTACAGGTGGAACTAGGCATGTTCATCAATTTTTAGAGAATAAATTATATTATTTATTATAAATGTATTATTATATACATATATGTGATTTATTTATGTACACGAATGCATCTAGTATTTTATTATTAGATTGAGTTAAATGCCTCAAAAATAAAATAATGTCATTTCATGAATAGATTCCATATTTCAGACCCAACAAATTGACTATAATTGTGGGAATGCTCACCACAAAATAGTTCAAGTACACGTTGATTTGGCTGCAAATGGCAACATTTCTTTGAAAAATCAACCAGCACGTTGATAAGGCTAGCCAAATGAAGAAACATAAGCCATAGAGAATAAAGACACATGATGAAGGATCTCATTACTATTTGTTGTTTTTTAGTCTTACTCTAAGGAAATAAGCTCGTATAGACATTCGCCCCAATCTATTACTTAGATATTGATGATTTCAATAGTGCATTCATGTTTTCTATTATGAGCTGCAACAGTTTTGTATCCATTGTTATTCCATAAGCCGCTTATTGGTCAAGATTCTGTGCACCAGGTGCTCAAAACATTAAGTTTTTTTTTTACTTGAACAAACATCTCCTATGCAAGTTCTTTGCTACACTTGACTACAAGCATTTCGTGAAAATTTTCCAGTATAGGAAAATGGCATCTTTTTCATTGTGATTTAATTTCAACTTGTAGTTCATTCCAACACTCGAGTAGACTATTTATTTATCTTTCTTGTTTAAGAGATCATTTTTTAATTATTGCAGCATACTCTTGGTGTATTCCCATGTCATTCATAATTCCCCTACCAAGGTGTCCCAATGGGAGACCTTGCCGATCATAGAGGTCACAAAGGAACTAGAAAGCAAGGAGTAATTCCATAATTAAATTTTTGTGTGTAGGGGCATACGTATATTCTTTATGCATGGAAGGTTTTGTTAGATCTTCTTGACTGTTATAATAAACAATAAAGGGGTTGATGTTCGATAATTCAATCTTACCGTTGGCCTAGATTTTCAATAAATTATTGTAGGCTTCTTGAGATTCCTTGAAAATGAAAGTACTCTCATTTTCCCCATGTATAAGTCTCAAAGAAATCTGGAGTTCATCCATATCTTCTCATTGGAGGCGAGTTTTTGTAATACAATGTGATGTATAATGATGTGGGTGTGTGTATAGATCCATATATTTAAGGACTTTCAAAGATAGATATATATATTCAGAGTATAGATTGAATTAATTGAGTTGATAATCTGAAAAGACATTCAATGAATTTCATTTCAAGATTTTTCAAGACACTCATCTTAATCTCTCTCTCTCTCTCTCTCTCTCTCTCTCTCTCTCTCTCTCTCTCTCCCCAATATAATCATGGCAGCACACTCATTGTAAAAAGTTTTGGTGTCTACAGCATAGACACATAAAAACATATCAATCAATCCAGACTAATAGGGCAGACTTAATGATGAATACCAGTCACAAGATTCTACCAATCACATGAGATATAATTGACCATAGGCCATCTCAGCATGACTGTCCAGCTAGACATTATGGCTCAAATTATAAAGGCACCTCCATGTCACCTCGTATCCCCCAACTTCGAGAAGTGTTTGACAAAAATCTTGCAGTTCCTTAAGAAGTTGATAAATTAGCAATCCAAGAAACCATCATGGATATGTTTCAAATGGCAATAATCCCAACCGCCTTTCAATTAGTTTCAGATTAGTCAATTGACATTTAGAGATTATTTATTCTTCTTAATAACTGTTAGGTATTTCTTTGAGAAAAATACACAAGATTTGAGTACACACTATGGATTTATAACAATTGAAAAAAATTATAGAGAACGATTTATGATTGAATGACAAATCAATCTGAGGAGAATAGTATGATTTATTTTGCTGCATAATGGAGCAAAAGATTCTATTTTAACAATCAGCTCTCCTCTCTCATAGGCACTAAACCATATGCCTCATGAGTCATGTACGTCCCCTCAAACACATGTATCTTCTCAAAGAAGTCCTTAAATACATTTCCCAAGGGGTACAATAAGGCAATGCTGGCTGTTGAATCATTTCTCTCTTGGTGTCTTCTCTTTGATCCTTTAAATCATGGCCAAGACAATCCATATATGAATTTCATCCTCATTCATGAGAAAATTTCAAGTGGGTTAGGGGGGGACTCTCCGTTGAGATGATATTGAGTAGTCCTCTATATCACTCCAAGAGTTACTCACTTGGAAAACATGATAGAGAACCCTTAAAGATTAAATGGGACTTCCAAATATTATGTCTAATAATATATTCAGGCATCCTCACATTTCAAGGCTGAATAGGTGAGTTTACGAAAGGGTCATGAGGAAGTGTTCATGCTAACATAAGAGTGGATCCAATATGCATATTTAGAGTGACTCCCTAAGATTAGTAAATGTCATCATCAGCCTATGGTTAATCTTGACATTGGCCCTAATTTATAAAGTCGAATACAACAAGTGAACAACATTATTTTTAGTGATGGACATTATCTAATGTGTAAGCCAAATTACTCTTCCATGTCTTGCTTATATTCATTGAATTTTTTTATCATTTTTATTCTTGTGTGATGTTTGGAATGAAGTCTATGAGCATATGTAATGACTAAAGGATATCTGACAAGATCATAATACACAAATGAGTAGTCTTTAAACACATGTTCTAAGTATTCCTATTCAAGTGATATTTGGGAAGGACATTGATAACATGCTAATTTGACATGATAAAACATGATTATTGATGCATATTAAGGCATAAATGATTTCATTTCTATGCATGTTATCATATTTATGAGTATTTTTTCATCATTCCATGAAAAAATCATTATAATCTCAAAAATACTTTAAATTAGGGTTAAATATGATGATTTAAAGATAAACAATTTTATAACCCATCTTTACTTGAGATTAGAGATGTTTTTAATGTTAAAATAATGAGAGAAATCATTTTATAAACATTTAGTTATATTTTCTTAAGTTAAAATCTTTAAAGAATAAATGTATTTTTGAAATGGAAATTAAAACTCTAATTATTGATTAATTTTGACTCTTTAGAATGATAGATAATTAAATTTCAGATGAAATTGAAGAAATTTGGATTAATTTGGAGTTATATTTTAAAAAGTTATGAATTTTCTAATTTTTAGGGATTTTTCTGGATTTTTTGAATTTATTTTCGGTTTTTAAATGATTAAAAAAATTTTAAAAAGAGGAAAAAAGGGGTTAATATTCGCGCGGGGCCACGTGGCAGCGCCACGCGGACCAACGCGAGCGCCTACGTGGTGCGAATGTGACGTGCATATTTATATTTATCGTAATTATAAGGGTTATAGTACATATAAGCATTTTGTATTCGGAATTTAAGCTAACCCGTATATTCAATGCACCTTATAAACCCAATAAGTTTCCTTAATTTTCTCCATGTGGGTCTAAGTTCCACACGGTATTTGAGTGCAGGACACGTGGCCAAATAAGGAGCACTGGATCAACCGATCGAAGGATCGTCGCGCGTGGATTTAGTGGACTCGAGGTCCACCGATCATCATCAATGCACATGACTTTAATCGTGATTTATAACGGTTGTGATTTAATCGTGCGGGATGCATCCAAAGCGTCAGATCGCGATCCAACGGCAGAGAGACAATGCGTTTTATAACGCATCTCAACGGGCTTCATCCGAGCGCTTCATCACGGATCGGATGGCTGCGACATGTTTGAAATGGTCCACGATGGACCGTTCCATCGTAACCGTTGATTAAAGCAATCTGACGGCTACGCCCAAAACTTGTATAAATAGAGATGTTCTTCCGATTTCTAAAGCATTCAAGAGAAAATCAATCCAATTGATCTGTTTAGACACCAATACTCTTGAATCTCTCGATCACATCCTCTTCTACACTCATTTCCACACCTTCGGAGGCTTTGAGATCGAGATTTGGTTGAGTGGAGAGGGAGAAATCGACGCTTGAATCTCCACATTGCGTTTTCTTCGGATTTTCGATTATCCACGATTAATTAAGCTAATCTAAGCGCAATTTGGGATTACTGGAAGCGGTTTTTGCTAATCTATCATCCATTTATGTTTAATTTCTATTTAGATTAGGAATTGAAGTTTAATTTTGTTTAATTTTTGTTAATTTCATGATTTACGATTTCGGAAATCTCTCTCTACTTCGATCTTCAATTTCTCCACGAAATCAAAGTCAAATTCAATGATTTTTGATTTTGTGGAAACGATTTGAAGTTCTCTTTCATAATTTACCATTTTCCCCTATTTATATCATCAATTCATTGTCCGATTTGATCAATTTGGAAGAGATCATCATAAATTTCCTTATTTTCCTGTGGATTCGACCCTTCTTTACCATTATACCCCTCAATTCGAGATATTTTTATTAAATTGGTAAGTTTGAACTTTTTTTTGACACGAGACCATGTGAAATTGACGACCTCGCGGTCTCCGCTCATCAGAGATTAAAATATCTAAAAATAAGAGTGTTATTCAATCTAAATCATATGATGGGTATGACTATTTGGGTGGAGACACCAAGGATAGATAGTAGTTGCTCTTTGAAGAAAGGGTTCTTTGAATTTATCTACATAAATCTCTAATGATACTATACTTAATTTTCCATCAAGTTGATTCATGTAATGGTTGTGCATATGGTCCTTAATATTGAGATACAAAGACATCTTGTAGATGGATGATTAGGTCTTGATAATAGCATACAACTTTGTAGCCACTAGATCTCGTAGATTAGGTACGACATGAAGTCTTCAAAAGTGATTGTATTTTCAATATGTGATCACCCGCTCTTGGTATTAAGAGGAGATAAAATCGAGAAATAAAATGCAATTAAATATTTGGCCAAGTTAATGAACATATTGGTGAATATGTTCTCTATGATTTCTTTTAGACATCAATACAAACTCACGTGACCAATTAGCGTTTGAAAATTGACCATAACTAAGTCATTTATTAGTCTAGTGGATGAAGGATTATACCTAGATAGTAACCAATGACAACAAGGTTCCACAAGGGAGTTCTTAAACACTCAATATCTCCTAGAACACATGATCTAGCTTGGCACTCAACAAGTTGGCAATTCAATTTATCGATTGATTTAAATCAATCATCTATTAATTGATCTATATGTTGATATAGATAACCAATAAGGTTTTCCAGTAAGTGATATCGGGTCTATAGAATTATTGTCTAATGAGATATATGGACTTAAAGGGTCACACCTAAGGCCAATAGATGTTAGTAGATGTAGATAATGTTTCTAGGATTTATAAAAAATTATATACTGATGGAACGAATCGATGTGGTCGTTCATTGCACACCAATTCGTGTCAACAATAAAGCCAAACTTATCAATTTTATGAAATTAATTTGAATTGAGGGGTATAATGGTAAACAAGGGTCGAATCCACAGAGAAATAAGAGATTTTCGAGAGATCTTTTGGAATTTGATCAAATCGGACAATGAATTGGTGATAAACATTAGGGAAAATGGTAGATTTAGAAAGATAACTCAAGGAAGAATCCATGGAATCAAAAATCACTCGATTTGGATTAGTATTTTTGAAGAAATCAAAGAGCGAAGTGGAGAGAAATTTCTGACACGATTTAAAAGAAAAACCAAAATAAAAGACTTAATTAAACTAAATTATGATCCTAAATTAAAAATTGATGATACATGACGAAAGATTAGAGGGAAAACACATATTATAACCCGAGATAGCGATCGAAATGATCCAATTAATTTTCGGATTCAAGGCTTTTCATTCCGCGATTTCGAAAACGATTGTCGGTGTTCAAGAGACGAATTCTCCTTAATCGATTGACAAAATCTCATTGTTAATCACTCCATAGATGTGGAAATGGGTCTAGAAGCGATTAGAAGTGAGAGATTCAAGGATGGAAGGGTGTAGATAGATCAATTTGGTGAAATCATCCAAGAATACATCAAAATGTCAAAAAACATCTCAAATTTTAATGATTTTGGGCGTAACCGTCTGATGGGCCGTTTCATTAGCGATCAACGGCTCTGATTGATCGCATTAATGTGAATCGTTACCGTTATATCGCAGCCGTTGGATCGCCGATCGAGCGCTCAGATGAAGCCACGTGATCACGCGTTATAAAACGCCATGAAACGATCACCGGTGGATCGCAATTGAATGCATCAGATGCGTTTTTCCGCAATTTAATCTCGACCGTTATAACTCTCGCAATCAACAGTCGAGATTAAAACGATCCCGTGTACCCCAATTAAACCACATGTGAAAATTGACGGCTAAGATTGCACGCGCGATCGGACATCCCACACGTTCTCACGTCACCTCCTCATCGCGATCATTGATCGTGATCGATCCGACGGCTCTGATCGTGCCACGTCACTTGAAAAATTGATTTTAAATTAGAAAAATCGATTTTAAATTAGAAATTTTGATTTTAAATTCTGGAAAATCCTTAGAAATTTCATTAAAAATTCAGAAAAATTCTGAAAAATTCTGGAAAAATCCATAAAAATTAGAAAACTCATAACTTTAAAAATACAACTCCAAATTAATCCAGATTTTTTTTCATTGGATATGAAATTCAATTATCTATCATTGTAGAAAGTCAAAATATTTAAATAGCAAGATATTTAATTTCTATTTCAAAAATACATTCATTTGTGTAAGATTTTAACTTTAGAAAATTAAATTAATGTTTATAAAAATGATTTCTCTCATTATTTAACTTTAAAAACCACTTATAATCTCAAGTAAAGATAGGTTATAAAATCATTTATCTTTAGTTCATCATAATTAACCCTAAATTAAAGTATTTTGATATTATAACTTAAAATTGCATGAAATGATAGAAATGCACTCAAAGTATGATAACATGCATGAGAATGGAATGTTTTATGCCTTAATTTGCATTAATAATCATGTTTTTGCATGTTAAGATTGCATGTTATCATATACTCAATGTCTATAAATAGGGAGAGAATCATCACACCTAAGAGTGTCCATACGAGCCTTATTGGAAACTCTCCCCTTTCTTTCTTTTTTTCCTTCTCTTGGTGAAGGGCTTTGAAAAGGAAATGCAGTTGTTTAACGATCATCTGGATGTCACTAGAGGCTACACACTAGAAATAGGTTATAATCATAAATTGTATCTATGCTAGACGATAAGATCATTGGTTCTTGATGCCTCATCATTTTGAATGTTCAATTTAATGCCTTCCATTATGTTCAATATTTTGATCAAAATTTTGGGGGCCTAACAAGCCTCAAATCCCAATAAGTTGAAGTAAATAAAATTCAACTATTATAAATATAGACAAACAAAGGTCAATAATTGAATTGAAAACCTATGTCTCTCACAAAACATATTTATTACATACAAAAGAATTATATAATCATTAAACCATTGAATATTTTTAGAGATTTTTTTATGTATGGCATAAAAAGGAGTAAAATGAATCGACAGATAAAATTTGAATATGTGCATTGGTCCTTGTTCTTCTTGCTTGTAAAAAGTATTTATGAAGGGTTATTTTTGGAATAGAGTTTCCCTGCAATATGGCTCCGGAAAAAATTTGTTTGAGCTACTCTGAGTGGTCATATGGGAGCCTTTAAAGTGTTTTGCATTCGCGTGCTTAGTTATTTTGGCTCATTACAATTTTGAGTGAGCTCTCTTGGTAATTTTCATCTTTAGGAAAAAGTGAACTTCACTGCTTCATGGCACTATTAAATAAAGGTTAACTTGAGGCATTGATTATGAAGGAATCCTGATTGTCATGAACACCTTTAATTCAATAATTTGAGATGAAAAATCAAGTAAGCTACTAAGATGTCAATGTGATAAATAAATAAAATAAGTAATTATATTTCTACGTGAATAATGTGACAAATATGATTTAGATAAGTATAGATATGGAAAAAGACATTTTGATCTTGATTTTATTCCTTACATTTAATATCCATATGCCTTTGAGTAGTTATTGAATATATCAAATGTTGAGTCTGATAGATATTATGTGGCCTATAAGCCAATCACACTTTCATGTATCTTGTTTATGTTCATTGAAATGAAATTTATTCATTGTCATTCTTGTGTGATGTTTGTAATGAAGTCCATGAGCATGTGCAATGACTAAGTGAATTATGATGTGATCATAATATAGTGATCACTAGTCTTTAAGCATATGTTCTAAACATTCCTATTCGTGGGATATTCTATAATGACATCAACTTATCCGGAAAGAATAGCACTATCTAATCCATCTCATATGATGAGTATGGTTGATCCTATAGCCATCAGTGTGGAGACAGTAAGGATCGATAGTGGGTGCTCTTTGGAGAAAGAGTACATTGAATTGATCTGTATGAATTCCTGAATGGTATTATACCTAACTGTCAATCAGGTTGATTCATGTCATGGTTGTGTATGTGGTCTGTGAATGGTAAAGCCCAATTGTATTGAGTGAGTAAAGAAGAGATTACAAGCCTCTATTTATAGAGAAAAAAGAAAGAAAGATAGAAATATAACCCATGTGGGACTAATATCCTTGAGCATGATAAAATATGAGCACTTCCCGAAGAAGTCACCCATCCTAGTACTGCTCTCACTCAAGCACGCTTAACTATGGAGTTCTTATAAGAGCTAGTACAATATACCTTATAATGAGTTATGTCTAAGAACTTCTAATAAGCTATATGTAACACTCCCCCTCAAGCTGGACTGTATAAATCAACCATGCCCAGCTTGGATCCTAAGCAATCATACGACACACCAATAATGCTCTTCGTGAAGATGTCGACGAGCTGGTCCGATGATGAAAGATGTGATGCGAGCTAGTCCCATCAACACCTTGTCACGAATATAGTGACAATCGATCTCAATATGCTTGGTTCTCTCGTGAAAGGCAAGGTTTCAAGCAATAAAGATAGATGTCTGGTTATCGCAATGCATAGGCATAGGCATTGGGGCCGTGATGCATAAATCTTGTACAAAACACTACAACCATACCATTTCACGAGCGGTGGCAGTCATAGCTCGATACTTAGCTTCCGCACTCGAACAAGAAATGACCTTTTGCTTCCGAGAACGCCAAGTGACAAGATTACCTCCTACATATGTGCAATACCTTGTAGTAGATTTTCGATCTCCTTTGTCACCAGCATATCTAGCATCAGAATAGGCCTCGATACGAAGATGATCATGGCGTTGATATATAAGCCCTTTGCCAGGGGCACGCTTAATATACCCAAGAACTCGTAATGCACCATCCCAATGCACCATGCAAGGTTCATGCATGAACTGATTAAGAACACTAACAGCATAAGTAATATCGGGACGAGTAACTGTTAGATAGATTAGCTTCCCCAGTAGACGCCGATAGCAGTTGGCATCTGCCATTATAGGTGAGTTAGTTTCCCAAAATGTGGGTCGCGCTTCCAAGGGTGATGTAGCTGGTTTACACCCAAGTAGTCCGGTCTCTTGGAGAAGATCCAAGGCATACTTTCTTTGAGATAACGCTAAATTACCTGATTGGTAAGAAAACTCAATCCCTAGGAAATATCGTGGTGTCTTCAAGTCGCGCATCGCAAAGTGTGTTTGAAGATAAGCTTTGGTAGCAGAAATAGCACCCTCATCGTTACCAGTCAATAGAATGTCATCCACATATATTGCAAGTATCACATACCCTATAGATGTTGTCTTGCGCATTACTGTCGGTTCAGACTTGCAAGGGTTAAAACCATAAGCTGTGAGCAGACCACTGAACTTAACAAACCAAGCATGAGGACTTTGTTTCAGCCCATAGATAGCACGACGAAGAAGGCAAACCTAGGAAGTCTCCCCCTGAGAAACATACCTCGGAGGTTGCTCCATAAATACTTGCTCTATGAGATCACCATATAAGAAGGCGTTGGAGACATACAACTGATGAAGAGACCAATTTAGGTTGAAGACAAGAGATAAAAGAACGCGTATAGAGTTCATGCGAACAACTGGAGAGAAGGTCTCACTGTAATCAATGCCATGAGCTTGAGTGAATCCTCTAGCAACTAATCGGGCCTTGTGACGAGTTATAGTGCCATCTCGATGGTACTTTATGGTGAAAACCCATTTGCATATCACAATGTTAGCATCAGTGGGGCGTAGTACTAAGTCCCATGTACCGCATTGCACCAGGGCGTGATACTCTAGATCCATGGTTGCTTTCCACTCAGGTTCTTGGAGAACTTCATGATACATATGGGGTAGTGACTCGGAGGACACGGCAAGAGAAAATGTGCGCTAAGTTGGAGAAAGGCGCTCATAAGAAACAAAGAGAGCTATGGGATGTTGGGTTCAAGCACGAGTACCCTTTCGCAAGGCAATGGGTAGATGAAGGTCATCAAGAGGTGAATCATGGGGTGTGGTGGTGGGGGTAGGTGAGGACAGAGTGGAGTCGAGTGTCATAGTATAGGGAACCAAGGGAGTAGACCGATCAGTGAAGGGTAGACAGGAGGAAAATGGAGGAGTAGGTATCACAATTGATGGTGGAGTTAGACAATCATCAGAGGTAAGCAAGGTAAGAGGCAGAGTAAATGGTGTAGTAGAGATCCCCGGAGAAGGTGACAAGGAGGAGGGAGGAATAGAGGGAAAACTAGGGGGAGATATAGGGGCTTTGAGAGGAGTAGTAGACGAAGAAAAATAGGGAACATCTTCATGGAAGGTGACATCAGTGGAAGTAATATAACGTCACGTATCAGGGAAGTAGACACGATAGCCCTTTTGCGTGTGTGAATAGCGAACAAATACTCCATTTAGTGCACGAGGAGCTAGTTTAGATAGAGATGGAGTAGTCTTGCACAAAGGCAGTGCATCCAAACACACGATGTGGTGAGGGAAAGAGAGAAGCATTGGGGAAAAGATGAGTAAGGGGAATTGCTCCTCTCAAAGGAGAGGAAGGAAGCTGATTATGGAGATAAGTGGCTGTCATGACAGCATCAGACCACAAATAATGTGGAACATACATCTCATATAGTAAAGTGCGAGTGATGTCAAGTAATATACGGTGCTTTCTTTCCGCAACACCATTTGGGAAGAAGTGTAAGGGCAAGTGGTTTGGTGAATGATTCCATGGACAACACAAAATTGTTGGAGGGATGATTGAACGAGTTCTAGGGCATTGTCAGTTTGAATGACTTTTGGTGTGGTAGAATGTTGGGTAATAATTTCTTGTGTAAATTGGCGAACAATATCAAGAACTTGGCTTCGGTCTTTGATAAGATATACCCAGTTGACTCGAGTATAATCATCAACAAAGACTATGTAATATAGATGGCCCGAGGGAGAAGGAACTCGAGAGGGGCCCCAAACGTCGCAGTGAATCAAGTCAAAGGCACGGGAGGATGGAATGGAGCCACGAGTTGGGTAAGTCGAGCGATGATGTTTGCCCATTTGACATGACTCGCACACAAACTCAGTCAAAGATAGCCATGGTAAGGTATGCTTAAGTTTAGAAAGACAAGGATGGCCAAGTCTACAATGCCACAAAATAGAAGAAGTAGCTGAAGAGTTAGAAAACAAAGCTAATAGCCCAGGGGAAGGGGTGTCTGACACGAGCTCATAGATCCCACGACCATTCTCACGCCCCAAACCAATTCTCTGACCAGTATGAAGGTCCTGGAAGACACAATGGAAAGGGTAGAAAATGACAACACAATTAAGTGTACGGGTAATGGTACTAATAGAAAGAAGGTTAGTGGGAAAGCCAGGAACATATAAAACATTATGTAGAGTAAGAGAGGAAGTAGGTTTGGTCGATCCATACCCTTCAACAAAGCATGAACGACCATCTGCAATGGATACGAGTGGATAGGCGGTGGTAGGAGTAAGGGAGGAGAGGGTCGAAGGGGTTATAGTCATATGAGCTTAAGCCCCCGAGTCAATAACCCATGACGATCTAGAAGCAAGAAAGGCATGTGTACCTGAATTAGAAGCCAAGTTGGCAGTTGATATGGATGCTTGAGATTGCTTCCATGCTTCATATTCTACTGGGGTGAAAGTCATTTATTTATTTGGTCTGACCGGTGGCGTAGATATATTAGGAGGAGTCGGGCTCAGAGTAATAGAGGAAAACATAGCTTGAGCCTATTTAGGCTTCCCAAACTCCTTCCAACACTTCTCTGAAGCATGAGTGGTCTTGCCATAATAAGTGTAAGGCATGAAGATTTGTTTGCCCTTAATAGTGGGCCGAGGAGATGCCATCAATCCCAAAAAATTAGGGCTTGAAGAGGGTAACAGAAAAGGCAAAAAAGGGGTTCTTAAAGGCAATAGCAGTGTCCCGAGAGGGGTGGTGGCCAAGAAGGTGGTGGCGGCAGCCCAATAAGGTCGAAAATAGTGGCCCAATAAGGGTGGCAACAGTGGCCTAATAAGGGCGGCAACAATGGCCCAATAAGGGCAACAACAGTGGCCCAATAAGGGTAGCAACAATGGCCCAATAAGGGTAGCAACAATGGCCCAGTAAGGACAGCAGAAAAAAAAAGGGTAGGAGGGGAGTGGGGATACCTTTGGCCCTCCTGGGCTGCTGGCGAGAAAAGAAGAAGAGCAGTGGCGGCGGCGACTTTAATTGAGCAGCGGCGGCAACACAGAAAAAGAATTTAATTTAGGCTCTGATACCATGTGAATGGTAAAGCCCAATTGTATTGAGTGATTAAAGAAGAGATTACAAGCCTCTATTTATAGAGAAGAAAGAAAGAAAGATAGAAATATAACCCATGTGGGACTAATATCCTTGAGCATGATAAAATATGAGCACTTCCTAAGTGATCACCCACGCTTAACTATGGAGTTCTTATAAGAGCTAGTACAATATACCTTATAATGAGTTATGTCTAAGATCTTCTAATAAGTTAGATCTAACATAGTCCTTTGACTTGAGACACCAAAGACATCTTGTGGATGGATGATCGTGTTTTGATTATGCCTTACGAATCCCTAGTCACGAGATATCTAAAACATCATATATTGGATACAACATGAAGTCCACGAAGATGATTATGTGATCAAGAAGGGATCATCCACCCTCGGTATTTGAGTAGATTGACTCAAGGAATAAGATGCGATGAAATCCTTCGCCAAGGTAGTAGCAATATCGGAGAAGGAGTTCCTGATCATTTCCTACTCGTATCAGTACTAACTTGAGTGACCAATTAGGGTTTGACAGTTGACCATACACTAAGTCGTTCATGAGTCTTATGCGGATGAAGGATTATACATGCATGGTAATCGATGATGGAAAGGTTTCATAAGTGAGTTCTTATATACTCCATATCTCCTAGTGTACGTGGTGTAGCTTAGCACCAAATAGGTTGTTGGGTTCTGAGGTTGATAAACTTTTAAAATTATTATCATAACATCGAATACAGCAAAAAATATTGAATCAGATATTTAAAACACCAAGCCACCAAGAACAGATGATCATATCATCAAGTACGTATGAGAAAACATACTTATAGGGTTTCCTTGAAAGAGTTCTTGAAGCTATTCAAGTGTCTAGCCTCTAGTGATATCCACACGATCTCTGGATGGTCAGATCTCCTCTTCAAAGTTCTTAACTAAGAGAGAAAGAGAAGAAAGGAAATAATTCTCACAAGGCTTGTATGGGCACCTTGATTTGTGGTCATTCTCTCCCTATTTTGTAGACACTTGGTATATGGATTTTTCATAAAAACCTTCATAATTATGTCTATACTCACCAACATCCATAGACCTTATGTGTCTGACCCTCTAGGTCCATATATCTCACTAGTTAATAACTTTATATACCACATAATATCTTATTGGTCAACCTTAATTAATTATCCACATCCACATATAGATTAATCAATCAATGATCAATTTAACCAAATCCATAGGTTGAGTTGCCAGCCCGTTGGGTGCCAAGCAATAATCCTTATGGAACCTTTCCATCATCGATTATCGTGTATGTATAATCCTTCATCTGCACAAGACTAATGAATGACTTAGGGTATGGTCAACTGTCAAACCCTAATCGGTCACTCAAGTTAGTATTGATACGAGTGGGAAATCATTAGGAACTCCTTCTCTAATATTTCTACTACCTTGGCCAAGGATTTTATTGCATCTTATTCCTTGAGTCAATCTCCTCAAATACTGAGGACAGATGGTCTCATCTTGATCACGCAATCATCTTCGTGAACTTCATGTCGTATCTAATATATGATGTTTTAGATATCCCATGGCTAGGGATTCATAAGTCATAATCAAAACATGATCATCCATCTACAAGATGTCTTTAATGTCTCAAGTCAAAGGACCACATACACAACAATGACATGAATCAACCCGATTGACAGTTAGGTATAATACCATTTAGGGATTCATACGGATCAATTTAGTGAACTCTTTTTCCAAAGAATCCCCACTATCTGTCCTTAGTGTCTCTACATTGATGGCTACAGGATCAGTCATACTCATCATATGAGTTGGATTAGATAGTGATATTCTTTCTAGATAATTCAATGTCCCTCTGGAATATCACACGAATAGGAATACTAGAACATATGTTTAAAGACTAGTGATCACTATATTATGATCTCATCATAATTTACTTAGTCATTGCACATGCTCATGGACTTCATTGCAAATATCACACAAGAATGACAATGAATAAATTTCATTTCAATGAACATAAACAAGATATATGGAAGTGAGATTGGCTTATATACTACATAATATCCATCACTGGCAACTCAACCTATCGATTGGGTTAAATCGATACTTGATTAATTAATCTATATATTGATGTGGATAATCAATTAAGGTTGACCAATGAGGTGTTATTTGGTTTATAGAGTTATTAACTAGTGAAATATATGGACCTAGAGGGTCACACACATAAGGTTTATGGATGTTGATGGATATAGACATAATTATGAGGATTTTTATGAAAAATTGACATACCAAATATCTATAAATAGGGGGAGAACGACCACAACTCAAGGTGCACATGCAAGCCTTGTGAGAATTATTATATTTCTTATCTTTCTCTCTTGTTTAAGATCTTTAAAGAGAAGATCTAACCATCCAAAGACCATGTGGATACTTTTAGAGGCTAGACACTTGAATAGCTTCAAGAACTCTCGTAAGGAAACCCTATAAGTATGTTTTCTCATACATACTAGATGATAGGTGATAACATGCAATCTTAAAATGCAATTACATGATTATTAATGCAAATTAAGGCATAAAACATTCCATTTTTATGCATGTTATCATACTTTAAGTGCAAATCTATCATTTCATGCAAATTTAAGTTATAATCTCAAAATGTACTATTTTAGGGATAATTATGTATTTTTAAGAATATATTTTTCAAGTAGATTATTCTCATCTATATTTGAGATTATAATTATGTTTTAATGCTAAATAATGAGAGAAAATATTTTTTATGTACTCTTTTATTTTTCTAAGTTTTAATTTTTAAGAGAAATGAGTGTATTTTTGAAATAAAAATTTATTCTCTGGTTATTTAAATAATTTATAATTATAGATAATTTAATTTCTGATCTAATGAAATAAATTTGGATTAATTTAGAGTTGTATTTTGAAAGTTATGAATTTTCTAAGTTTTAGGGATTTTTTCTGAATTTAAAATCGATTTATTTGATTTAAAATCGATTTTATAAATCGTGAGTGACTTGGCAAAACCTGGAGCGTTCGATCAAATTGCAATCATCGATCCAGGCACGAGGTGACGTGACAACATGTGGATCGTCCGATCGCGCGATTAAATCACGATCGTCGATAATCTTAAAGGCGGGGGTACATGGCGTATTATTACTCGTCGGGGAAACGTTTTAAAAATGATTTAATCACATTCATTCAGCAAAAGAGTTATAACGGCTAAGATTAAAAACCGACGAAAACGCATCAAGAGCGTTAGATCAAGATCGGACGAATGACGTTCCATATGTTTCTTCTTCACGCGCGACGTGGCAAAATCTTGGCGGTCCATCTTCCATCTTACGGCCCCAACTTAATCATAATGATTCTCATCCGCGCGATTCATTAGAGCCATTGATCGAAGATGAAACGCCAGATCGGACAGTTACGCCCAAATTTGCTATAAATTGAGATGTTCTTTGATGTTGTAATTCATTCTTGGATGATTTCGAGTAACCAAACTTTCTAGACACCACCATCCTTATATCTCTTACTTCCAATCACTTCTAGACACATTTCCACATCCACAGAGTGGTTGAAAGTGAGATTTCGTCGATCGAATAGGGAGAATTCGCTTCTTGAACACTGATGATCATTTTCGAAATCGCCGAATGAAAAGCCTTGAATCCGGCGATTAATTGGATCATTTCTATCACTATCTCAGGTTAGATTATGTGTTTTCCTCCTAATCTTTTTTCTTATATCATTATATTTTAATTTAGAATCGTAGATTTAGATAATTTTATATTTTATTTCAGATTTCTCTCTCTTCGCGCTCAAAAATTTCTATCTAATTTGCTCTTTGATTTCTCCGCAAATCTTGATCCAAATCGAGTGATTTTTGATTCTGTGGATTTGTCTTTGAGTTCTCTTTCTAAATATATCAAAACCCCTAATTTATATCCATATTTCATCGATCGATTTGATCGAATTTCAAAAGATCTCTCAAAATTTCCTTATTTTTCCGTGGATTTAACTCTTATTCACCACTATACCCCTTAATTCATGATTATTTCATAAAATTTGTGAGTTTGGTAGTAATTTTGACACAAATCGATGTACAATTAAAGACCGCATCAATTCGTTTCGTCAATAGGATCATCTATTCTTGGTGCCTCAATGTTTTGAATATCAGATTCAATGTATTCCGCTCTATTCGATGTTTTGATCAAAATTTTGGAAAGTTTATAGACCTCAGAACCCAACATGAGCATTGTCCTTGATCTATGGAAAATTGCTTGACAATGTGTTGGCACAATTTTATGCTAAGAGGATTGCCAAGGAGATGTGGGAATTCCTATGCACCATGAATATGTGAGTGGCTCTCATTAAGATGGAAAAGATCTAAGATCTCAAGTAGGAGTTTGAGATGCTTGCAATAAACGAGGTAGAGCCAATGGCAAGTTCACTGCCAAGTTAACCTATGTGGAGTTTGATAAGACGTAAGTGTGCAGTCATTGAAAATATATGGAGACGTGTAAAAAAAATTTCCAAACTCACCAATTTAATATTATAATCAAGAATTAAATAGTATAATGGTGAATAAGGGTCAAATCCATGGAGAATTAAGGTATTTTCAAAGTATTCTTCAAATTTGATCAAATCATACAAGGAATTGAGGTGAGAAATTAGGGATTTTTAGTAATTTTAAAAAGAGAACTCCGATACAAATCCACGGAATCAAAAATCACTCGATTTGGATCAGTATTCGCAGAGAAATCGAGTAAAATCAAGATCAAAAAATCGATTGCAAAGAGAGAGAAAACCAAGAAATTATCTAAAATTTGACTAGTCTACTATTAAAAATTGAAATCTAATATCATAGGAAGAAAGACTAGGGAGAAAACACGTAATCTAACCCCAAATTGCACTCAAAATGATCCAATTGATCACTAGATTAAGGGCTTTTTATTCCGCAATTTTGAAAATGAATTTCGGCTTTCAAGAGGCAATTTCTCCCGATTCCCTCAACGAAATCTCACTTTGAAAAACTCATTGGATGCGGAAATTAGTCTAGAAGAGGAGGAAAGCAAGAGATTCAAGGATTGAGATGTCTAAACAATTTGATTACTCAAAACACCAAGAATGGTTTACATCGTCGAAGAACATGCGCATATATGGGCAAAATTGGGTGTGGCCATTAGATTTGATGTTTCATTTTCAATCAACAGCTCTAATGAAATGCTTAGATTTAAATCATTATATTTAATTCGAGTCCATTTGATCTAGGATGAAGCACTCAGATTTCGTCACATCATGCGTTAAGAAGAAACATGGTGTAACGCTTGTCATTTGCTCTTCATTGAACGCTATTGGTGTGCACACGTGTCCACGGGAATCTATAAGTCTTTTTAAAATGATTTGATGATGAACCGTTATGCGCCACGTACCACCCTCTTTAAGTGAAAACCGACTATCGCAATTGATTCATGCAATTGTACACTCCAGAATGCGTCACGTCACCTACGCATAAAAACAAACACAAATAGTCCAACATGGAAAAAATCTAGCTAATACTTCAGGTATATAAGTAGTGCGTGTTTAGTGGGCTTAGAATATATCCTGAAGAGGATATTTAACCCGCTAATCACAAGGCGCGCGCGCACATGCACACATGTGCATCACATGTCATGTACCCACTTCGCCACGTGGCGACACGTCATTTGCTTGCCACGTCAGCTACCACATTAGCACGCGATAAAAAAAGATATTTTTTAATTTTTAAAATCAAAAATAAATCCAAATAAATTTAGAAAAATTTTAGAAAAATATTTAAAAATTAGTAAAATTCATAACTTTAAAAATATAACTACAAATTAATAAAAATTTATTTTTTTGTAATTAGAAATTAAATAATCTATCATTCTAAGAAGAAAAATTTAATAAATCATAAGAGAATAAATTTTTAAAAAATACACTCATTTCTTTTAGAAAATAAAGCAAGAAAAATAAATGTGTAAATAAAAAATATTTTCTCTCATTATTAATCATTAAAACCCAATTAGAATCTCAAATATAAAATGAGAATAATCTAATCTTAAATATATCTCTTTAATTATTCATATTTATCCCTAAAATAGTGCATTTTGAAATTATAACTCAGATTTTCATATAATGATAGATATACACTCAAAACATGATAACATGCATAAGAATGAAATGTTCTATGCCTTAATTTACATTAATAATCATATAATTACATGTATAGATTGCATGTTATCAGATACTAAGATGCTCATTCTTGAAAAGAATGTTTAGAAGATTTTGATGTGTGGCACAAGGAAAGTATAATCCCATCACATCATCTATTGAGCAATTCAGAGATATTGACTCAATGACATTGAAAGAGACCATGGGATCTTTGAAGATCGAGAAATAAAACATTCAGTTCATGAGGCAAGCAAAAAAGAACAATCATTATTTGTTTGAGCTCATTGAAAGATGAAATAAGTTGGTAAATCCTCTTGTTGGCATGTTGTGTAGGTAGACAAGGTTGCAAATGTGAGAGTGATGAAGATGACAAAAACCCAACTATTAAAAAAATAAAGTGCTACAAAATTTTCATAATTATGGTCATTTTCAGCGATGATGACAACAGTGATGAGAATGAAAATAAGAAAGAAAAAACTAACATGCATGACATGGAGGAATAGCAATCAGCTCTCTTATTGGAATTTGAGGAACAATTGGATGAGAATGACAATGATAAACATCAAGATTAGGGGGCTGCTTGTTGGCAATAGTATTTTTTAATATTCAATTTTTTCATACAACTTTGAGTTAGACTCGATTCATTTCTAAGTCTTTGTTTAGCCCATCTTTTGAAAGTATGTTTGGTGATGGTGTTGTAGACATCAGTGGAGAATGTGACTTTACACAATATTTTTAGCTTCGTGGGTAGTTAGGAAGCTAGGGCTATGAATGTAAGCCATCTTGATGATGGAATCATGTAGTTGCTCTCCTCATTCTCTCAATCTTCCTTGTCCATTCTCTTGTTGTATTCACCAGGAATCAACAAGGAGACTTTTGTTCCTTGTATGAATTAGCCATAGGGCTATGAATGTAAGCCATCTTGATGATGGAATCATGTAGTTGCTCTCCTCATTCTCTCAATCTTCCTTGTCCATTCTCTTGTTGTATTCACCAGGAATCAACAAGGAGACTTTTGTTCCTTGTATGAATTAGCCATAGGGCTATGAATGTAAGCCATCTTGATGATGGAATCATGTAGTTGCTCTCCTCATTCTCTCAATCTTCCTTGTCCATTCTCTTGTTGTATTCACCAGGAATCAACAAGGAGACTTTTGTTCCTTGTATGAATTAGCCATAGGGCTATGAATGTAAGCCATCTTGATGATGGAATCATGTAGTTGCTCTCCTCATTCTCTCAATCTTCCTTGTCCATTCTCTTGTTGTATTCACGAGGAATCAACAAGGAGACTTTGTTCCTTGTATGAATTAGCCATAGGGCTATGAATGTAAGCCATCTTGATGATGGAATCATGTAGTTGCTCTCCTCATTCTCTCAATCTTCCTTGTCCATTCTCTTGTTGTATTCACCAGGAATCAACAAGGAGACTTTTGTTCCTTGTATGAATTAGCCATAGGGCTATGAATGTAAGCCATCTTGATGATGGAATCATGTAGTTGCTCTCCTCATTCTCTCAATCTTCCTTGTCCATTCTCTTGTTGTATTCACCAGGAATCAACAAGGAGACTTTTGTTCCTTGTATGAATTAGCCATAGGGCTATGAATGTAAGCCATCTTGATGATGGAATCATGTAGTTGCTCTCCTCATTCTCTCAATCTTCCTTGTCCATTCTCTTGTTGTATTCACCAGGAATCAACAAGGAGACTTTTGTTCCTTGTATGAATTAGCCATAGGGCTATGAATGTAAGCCATCTTGATGATGGAATCATGTAGTTGCTCTCCTCATTCTCTCAATCTTCCTTGTCCATTCTCTTGTTGTATTCACCAGGAATCAACAAGGAGACTTTTGTTCCTTGTATGAATTAGCCATAGGAGAGTGAAAAACCAAGTAGTGTTCACTTTGATTTCTAATAAAATGATAGCCTGTTCTGAAATCAAGTTGAATCCTCAATATTATTAAATTTTGGTGGAAAAATATTCAATACCTTCTCTACAGATTTTCTCAAGGAGATATATGCACCATAGCTTCTCGTCTATTTTACTAAAGTATAAATTGTACATAAACAATCTTGAATAGTTTCTTCACCTTTCATACTAAAGGGTCCAAATTCTCTTCTACATATTCAAAATTTTCTCTTCTCCATGGAATTATTTTTTCAAGATATATCATGCTTCAAGAGATTTTTTGGATAAGAAAGTCTAGAAGATATCTAATCAGTAGCTGATTGGTTCAAAACAAATATCGCCTTTACATCCTTCTTCTTTAATTCTCTTAACTCATTTATCCTTGTCTCATCACCAAAATAACCATTACTAACAAAATCCATAATTCCAAATTGAATAAAATGTCTTAATCTTCTTAATCCAAAACTAATACTCTTACTACTACTAGTTGAGGAAACTCACCACTAGCTCTAGTTGCTATTAAAAAAAATTCAAATAAAAAATGTTATTATTTCCCCAAGACAATATGCCTCTGACTTCAGCAGAGAAACCCCACAGCCAAACTCCCAAAAACTTCTCAAAACTGGCTGCAATACCACTTCTTGGTTTTTTGAATGAAAGGAGCTCACAAGATGTTGAAGAGATAGCTTACAACCTACTCAAGCACACACACAGAGGACATATGATCTCTCTAAAACAAGAAAAATGAACCCCTATTTTTCTATTTTTCTCTATCACTGCCCTTCTATGTGTAGGCTTACATGTCCAGAAATGGTCCAACAGAAAGACCAACTTAGTCAACAAGAAAAGGTAACGTCGGTGCTCAAGTTCCGGAAAAAGCTTTTCAAAAGCCGAGGCTTCTGATGATTTTGGGCAATCATCAGTGAAGAATTCAGTAGATAGAAGAGAAAGAAAAAGAAATGAATGGATAAATGGCATTGAAAATGGGTGACTGCAGTCTTTGGTTTAAGTCCTGTTTTAGACATCTCTTCGAAGAACTTGAGGGCATTTTGTCAAACAGTTAGGCTAGAGACAGCCGTTAGGAGCCGACGTGACTTTCCAGTGTTATGTTCTATCATACTGTCCCGGTCCAATGCCCCACGAGTAGTTGCCCCGATGTTCACCTCCGAATCATCCGGCGAAAATCCCCCATTCAGCAGAGCTTTGGGATTTTATCGCCAGAAATAAATGGGCAGCAAAAAGTATGACGCACGAGTCGCCGGGAGAGGAATGGTCTTCCTCCGAAACTTTCCGCTTACCTTCATTTTCGACCGACGAAGAAATCCTTTAAACGGGAAATCAATGGACGGGGAACACCAAAGAGCCTTGACCTTGCATGGAAAATGACTTATTTCGCTGAATTCCTATAAAAAACCTGAATCACAACTGCCCCTTGGTCTCCCCAACGTAACGCCAAAGCCATGATCCTCGATGGAAAAATAAAGAAGTTCCAGATTGAGCTGTCCAACGGCTACTGCGAGGTGACGCAGTTAGCTCAAATCTTCGTCTCCCCCGCTTTTGCGAGGGGCAATGTTCCCGACGACCAGGACCTTCCGGATACAAAATTCACAGTGGTGTCACTCTGGAAATTGCAAGTAGTCAGGGGCGATATAATCAGCGAGATAAACCTCTCTGGCCCTGAGCGCGAGTCCCGGACATACCGTCTATTTGGCGAGAGCTTTTTTGACGAAATTGCCGAGGCAATGGATCGACTCAGTCGAAGGCTGCTGCTTTTTCGCGAGAGCCTCCCTCGCGCCGCGCGCCAACAAATCATTAGCGACTCCCGAAAATTTCTGGACGAAGTGGTAGAGCGGGCAGTCTTGTTGGATTGCAAAGCAGTGTGGGCGAACCTGACGTTTGTAATAGTCGAGAAGGAAGATTACGACGAGCGAAGCGACACGCACAGGCTGGTTGTTGCTCAGGTCGACGACCCGAATGGCAGAACCCCAGCGTGCTCCGTATGCAATCTAGCGATAGATACGGACTGGGACTGCATGCGAATGCCTTGCAACGATCGTTGTCATCTGCAGTGCATCTGGACATGGCCGCGTCAGGGGAGTTCGTGAATCAGCGTTCACGTAATCCAATAATTCAGGGTTTTAGAGAGAATCCAAGCACATTGACAACGCCACTCATAATTCTGAATTAAAATTCGTCGCTCTCGCTCGTAGTACGCATTTTACCATGTTTCTTTGGTTATACTTCCAGATAATAATCGGTTTCCCAATAAAAAATTTTGGTGAAAATTATGAAATCATTTCCATATCTGTGAACTCATACTTGATTTCTTAACTTGCAAGTTATATCTGATTTGGATATCAGTTTTTAATGATGTGATCCAGGATTATAAAGCCATTCATCCAATCTATCCATTTTTATTTAGTCTTTATTCCACCTTTTATGAACTTCACAGAAATAGAACTGTCACAACTACAAATGGGCCGTTTGCCTTTGAATTCCTGCTGATCAGAATGAAATGGGACCTGTGAATCTCAAAAATGGTGAATTGGGGGCCTGGGTTTTCTTCCCTCATGGGCATTTGGTAGGAGAAAGATATTTGAATGTAAGAAATCTGTACCTCCTTACTTACCCATATTCAATGCGTGACCGTCACTCTCCCAAAGCAATTTTCATGATAGATCTGACACTCATTTTATTTATGAGACTTTCAAACTTCCTCTGTGGGGCTGCAACAAGCTGCATTTTATAACATCCTCATCAGATCCCTCCCCATGTTAGTGCAGGCCATGATGACTATCCCCATCATCGCCGTCTCCAAGTCAGCCACATTCAGTAGTGTCCACCGCTGACCTGTTACCCTCCCCATTGTTTCTGGCAGGCAACTCCAATTCCACAAATGTTTATCTATCTACTATGAATTCACTGCGTGTGAATTTCAAGATTGCATCATCAACTCGTTCATCCAATTCCTCTATAGACCTTCTATGTATCAATGTCTAAACAATTTAAACCCATCTATCTATCTATCTACCATAGAATCCATCTGCTCTCAATGACAAACTTGTCGACCTTGAATGCCGGTACATCAATGGAACAATGTATGCACATGAATTAACCTCTAAACTCTATAGATACATCATATAGTTTTGGGTATCATCAACCAGTCAACGAGTATGACCAAATTTTCTCTTCAAAGTCTGAATCCTGACGAGTGCAGATCTTGAATGAAAACACAAAAATGTCAACAGATATTCTGCAAGATGACTACCAGGGTTTGATGTAAATGAGGGATTTGATGTTTTCAGTGTTCTTCTTTCACTCCCTTGAAACCGCAGGAAAAATTGAAGATAAACAATATAGATGATAAATTTAACCTTGACCGCCTCTTCCACCTCTAACTGTACATCATTCCCCTTTGCGTTCTAAGATGAGCTTCTAAGAGCATATATAATTTACACAACAGTAAATTAAATTAATAATGAATATGCGCACCAAAAAATACCTTCTGTTGACTTTACTTTCCAGTCAACTTTTCCCACCATCTTCTCCTCCTGGACCTTTCACTGTCATGGTTTTCTGCCTTCTCAAGTGCCAATCTGGTCTCGTGAAGTTTGACTCGGTATTCCTTCTTCCATGCCCCAAACTGGAGCTTGAGCTTCCGGAGCTCTTCTGCAGCACTGGAGGTATTTATCTTTACCTCCACCAGAGACAGAGCATCATCTTCGAAGCCCTTCTTCTTCTGTTCAAACTCCCTCAAAAGATGGGGGACAGCGCCATTAGAGTTTCTTGCTAACAGTCGGGAAGTGGTAGAGGGGCGAGAGATCCTTGGAGGGGTGACTTCTGGAGTTCTTGTTTCAATTGAGACTGTGTCTTCTGAGTCGTATAGGTGCGGACTCGGAGACAAGGCATCCACTTTTCCCTGGAGGGATACCACATCATCAGCCGTCAGACGACTCCGAGCCTCGGCCAAGCTTGTCTAGCAAAGAAGGAACAAAGAAACTTGTTTGTTATGATGGAAATTCCTGGCAAGCATACTGCACTTTGAATTCTTTTCTAATCCAGCACAACAAATGGTCAAGAGGTAGAGAGCATGTCATTAGGCCTAGGCTTTCTCTAATGTTTGTCTACTTCAATGCGACACAAGTCAAAAACCTTTAATGTCAAATCAAAAGAGTAGTTTCTACGCGAAATATGAGAACAGTTTATGCTGAAATGGTAAAAACTTCTATAATTTGGAAAACAAAACTTCAGTTCTTCAAGGAAATATTATGTCATTTGAGAAACAAAACAATGATCCAATTATGGGACAGGTGACTCAAGAGAGTCTGCAATCTCTCGGCACATCACAATCATTGTGATCTCATTGCTGCCTCTTCCTGGGGACCTATGTCCTTATTCATGGAGTCCAAGAAAACTTCACCATTAAGTACCAACCAAACTTAAACTTTTGAAAAGCGCCCTGAGTTGCTGGGGCCTCCTTGAATATGTCAATATGCCGATCATAGCATGAAAAGAAGCAATGCGGGACCATGAATGCTAATTCAAACCACACAAAAGCAAATCTGACCTGCAAGGAGATCAATTGTTTCTGCCATGTTACTTCCATGCATCTCATCTTTTCCTCATACTGTGACCATCTAACCTCGCACTGCTTTAATTGCCTATGCAATGACAAATTCTCTTCTTCCTTCTCCTGCAGGGCCTTCTCCACCATAAAAATACGCCTTTGAAGCTCTTCAAGACCCGGAGTTGTATCCTGGAGAAGTATCCACAGGTGAATGAAGTTAAAGTCAATATTAATACACGCTGTTCAGGAAAAAAGTACCTCAATTTTCACTGAGGCCTTGCATGAAACGTTCTTTGTTACTGAAGATTTTCTATTTCTCAGATCACACAAGTGCTTTTTGGTCATCTTTCCGCGAAGAACTGCAACAAAGATGTGTGAAATCAAAAGGAAGTAAATGGGTACATTGTAAATTAGTATGCAAACAAAAAGATGTCTACCAGACTGAAGGGTTGTCGCAGCTTTCCATCTCCTCAGATTGGACTTCAATTCCTTCCTTGCATTTTCACCTCTAACAACTTCAAGAATCAAAAGTAGGTTCAAAAAAGATTAGAGAAAGTTTAATAAAGTTTTGCATCCAAGAAAATATTTTGATTACATGATTGGAGGACAGTTGTTGCATTAATGAGCTCAATGAAGCTGTGTCTGGCTTGAAGACCACGAAAGTACTTCTGCACACAGACAATACCCCGGAGTGTTCGTGTCCTGATATCTTCTAATGAAGAAATCTATGGACAGAAAGCGAGTTTCAGAAAGTCAAACAAACTGTAATAGATGAAATGAAAATTCAGAGAAAAAATGAAATGACAACCGACCACATGTACTCATAGAATTGTTGAAAATATTTTGACAAATTAAGTGAGAGATGAACAGAATTTGAACTAGAAAGAGATGGAGAGCTGGCAATGCGTCAAACGCAACTACCATTTGAACTTAGGTCAAAGATGCACGCAAGAGGGATTTGCATCCTCTTCCAGCTGATCTATTTCCCCCACAAAGGTCAATCACCACTTATAGCCTTCATACAAATTTATAAGAGTATACTACATGAATACCCATTACAACTGTCCACTAATAAGGACTTGTTACATACAATATGACGGAAGTCTACGGACAAGAGAGCACAAATCCATAAAGCATGAAACAAAATGGCACATGAAAGAGTGGAAATAACAGAAACCACCTGCCCTGCGTGGAAGAACAGCTTTGAATGACCAACTTGGTACATTTCAGGAAGGACATTGAATTTCTGAAGGATAATGACAGAAACGCTCAGTGGGTCTTGTGACGAAACCTCCTTGGGGAGAAGTAACCCATACCTGGATGAATTGTATATTTACATTGGTTGTCTTGGAGAAAAAGATTAATAGAAATCCCATTATAAAGCTTAGAAAATACCTAGCTACAAATTTTTGATGGGTTATCCGAGTTGGATATCCCATTCTCGATATTCTCATGGCCTCAAGAAGTCCACAGCACATCAATTGTTGTAAAACAATACCTTTTTCAAATACGCCTGGTATCTTATTTTCATTTGGTTTGAGGCAACAAATGAAGTGGGGTGTGGTGTTGTCCAGATGTTGCATGAGTGCAAATAACTGAGTCTGCGAGAGTGAAAGATAATAATACTTTATTATTTGTACCATTACATTGCTTTTCAAAAATAAAAATTCACCGCTACATTTCTTCTAATTGTTATTATATGGTCCTTGGGTCTTATCTTTCATAATCTTGAAGACAAAATCTGGTAAGAAGAAAGCAAATGAATTGGTCTTTTTTCCCCAACAGCCCTACCCCATTTACTCCCTTAATGAGAGATATGAATTGCAGTTTTTTTTTTAACATTAAAGCATGATCACCCAGAATCAGTGATCAACTGGTACAAGCACTTCTTCCCTCCCACAGGTCACCCATCCCTGACCTGCCCATCCCTATTCCCAGGAAGACACCCAACCCTGCACTGCCCAATCCTGAGCTCGCTTAACTCCAGAGTTCTTCTCAATCAAGGTGCCCCTTTTCCCAGGAGGTCATCCATCCCGGCACTCCCAAGCCTGAGAATGCAGAACTGTGGAGTACCTCTCCAGTCCAGTGTCCCACTCTATCCTTAGAAGGGACAAAAGAATTCCAGTTACGAAAATCACAGCCCCAGAAACACCCTCTAATATAGGTTTTGCGGGTATTTGTCCATTTTCCACAAGTACAGAAATAGGGTTATATCCTAATTCTATTACATGTAGAGAAACTGACCCAGATCATTCTATCATTCAATAATTACTGCAAATGAGGTTTAACGGAATCTGAAAATTAGCCAAGGGAGTCTGCAGCTGATTTTTCCAATAGAAAATTAAAACTTTACCTTCAACTTCATGCACACTCCCTGTTTTTGCATAGCAGTACCACTTGACTCCCTAAAATAAGTTAACGGCTTCTGAGAACAGGCAAGCAGATTTGATACCAGCAACTCGGGGAGAAAGAAACTGTTCGATAAAAGTAGCTCAACAGCACCGGGATAAAGCAGGTCTCTATTTTTCTCCAAGAATTCACTGGTGTCATAGGAGACCTGATGGAACATTGACAACAGAAAATAAACACAATTATAAAAATTTAACTCTTAATGACAACTACAATTTCCTAAAACAAAAGAAGATTCTGTTGTAATCTGAAAGATCCTCTTCAAAGTGAATGAACCAGGATCGTGAAACTTTTTAGATCTAAATATCTTTTTGATGCAATTCGCCAACGAACCTCTCTGGCATAATGGGCAACTTTGAATTCAACATCTCTTTCACTTTTGAAACATGAGTTGCCTTTCAAGTGTTCCCTGAGTTTATTAGCGAAGGTCAAGCCTGTTGATTTCGGCAAAGTTGACTCTTGGTCCAATAAAGAAAGCAGGCCCAGTGGTTTCTGCAAAGAACGACGAAAAATAGGCAAGACTACGTGCATCAGTACACATCCTAAGTATAATTCTCCATTCATCGAAGAAGCTCATCAGTGAGAGAGATGCAGAACAATAAGTTCATATTTTAGTCTAAAATCATTTAATAAGGGTGTACAGGTGCAACACACAAGCATAAATACCCACGCTAAGTATCATTCTGGACCCAGGAAAATTATTCAGTTTTCAGGGAAAAATGGACCCAGGAAGATTGCTGGTTTAGGAGAGACAAAGAGATGCAGGATGACAAAGCAAGACAGATGCAGACTAAGAATCTTACTTTCACCACCAAATCTAAGATCCATAAAAAAGGGTGCACATGTGCGACACAGGTAGAAGTAACCATTTTAACAAATGATTCTTGATTCCAGAAGATAGTTTATTGTTTGCAAACAAGTTAGAGAGAGATGGCCATGGATTGGGAGAGAGAGATGAAGGCAAGAATCATAACCATGCCAGCATATCATAATCCTTTCGGTAGATAGATTATTATATTCAAAAACAATAAGAGAAATGCAGATGCGCAGACACACACACAGAGGACACTAATCATATATTCATTACATTCTAAAACCCTTCAAAAAGAAGGTGATCCATTCTTAAACATGCCTATGTTGCAATGTCCATCAAGAAGATGACCCATTCTTAACAGAGTTCGAGAGCAAGAAACACATGGAAAGAGAGCTAAAGAGGGATGAAGGGCAAGAACCATATACTCGTTACACAATAAAATCTTACAAATAGTTGTACATGTTTACTGCACAAGTATAAAGACACATGTTTATGCACCACTCTCCATCCAGGAAGATGATTCATTTCAGGAGAAATGGTCTGAGATCAAAATGTACATGGGAAGAGAGATATGCAGGGCTAAAGTAGTATATTCATTAAATAGAACAAAACATGTGAAAATTTGAAAGATGACTTATTATCTAGGTTAAATAGTTATAAAGAGAATTATACATGCAGGTGGACACAGAGAGAGCGAGAGAGAGATGCACGGCCTGACTCATATACTCATGACGTGCACTAAAGCCCTTCAAGTTGGACGTACTACTAATATAGGAATACAAACCCATGCGAATTGCATAATAAATCAGGTGTCACATAAAGTACCACAAAGATAAGGCGGCAAGTCTGGGTGGAAGGATCTAAGATTTCAATTTTTTTAATTCACTCTAAGATTTCAAAAATGGGAGACAGGCAACAAGGAATAACTGTGTCAGTCATGATACTGAAGATCACCAGCACTTGATTGGTAGAAATCACAATCAGAACGATTAAAGAAAAATTGGTGATCATTTGGCAATGAATTTTGGAACGAAAATAAAGCCCTAAATAAAATCAAAACTAGCAGCGGACATGGAATATGCACCTTCTCAAAGAGATTTAGACATTCTGTGTTGTCCATGAAATCTGCTCTGGTCCACTCAACTCCGTCCTGGACATATTCCTGAACAATCACAGTAAGAGTAGAAATTTTGTCAAATGATTAAAACGAATAAAAAGAAATCAAATGAAATACCTCTTTCTCCAACTTGAACAGATAACGGTTGAAATGCTGTTGAAGTCTTTCATTGGCGTAGTTTATGCAAAAATGTTCAAACTCATTTTTCTGGAAAAAGGAAAAATTCACTTTTATAGAGCAAATAATTAGGCGTAAATCAAGTAGATCAATCACAAATACTAACATTGCGTATTTCAAACCCGTATATGTCAAGAATACTAATAGTTCTGCCCACATGTGATTCGCCTGCCTCAAGCGACTTGTTCACTTGGTCAACCAGCCAGTCAAACAAGCTAACATAGACGAACATGGCTAATGCATCCCTGGCATCAACTGCCTGATTTTGACCAATTTCAAAAAAACTTAAAAATCTATTTTCGCTGCAAAGCGACAATAAGCCATCAGATTAGTTGTTGAATACCTGTTTTAAGGTCAACTTATGTATAACAGTGTCTTCTCCCATTTGAATCCTGTCGGTTGTTACAGCAAGGATCAGGTCCTCGACACTACAGCCCAGTAACCTAGCTGCATTGCTCAGACCTGTGTTCAAATTCGATTCAGCATAATGCATATAAGACCATCCCAACAACAATAAAGTAATCATTTTGAGAAATTTGCCATAATTCGTTTAATTCAATAAAGGAGCCATTTGTGAACTATTAAAAGCGATCACCAGTTTCCATTATCTTTTTATGATCATCAGATCTAAATCTAATAACTGAATCAAAATGTACCTTCATTTGGAACAACATCTACATGATTTTCATCATTAATCACCAAAAAGGAGACGTTTCCGAGCCAGAGAACGGCAGAAATTACTTCTAAAACCTTATCCTGGTTTTCCTTAGAAATCTGCGCTGCGTCGAAAGCTTTCTAAAGAACAAGAAAAAATAAGTCGAAAAAGCAATGGAATCTCAAAATCACGAGTGGTATTGAAAACTAGGCATTGAAAGTACCATCAGCAGATGAAATCCCTTTGCATCAGCAACATCATCAGCGGCCAGACATCTGTTGAACTTCAGATACTCGTACTCACTTGCTTCTCTCAAGTCCAGCCTTTCTGGGATATGACATAGTTCAATTAATAACCTCTGTAAGCCACTGCCAAGATAAGGCATATAGAAGGGCAAGTTTGTGCTCAAAAGCGACCAGATGGAGAAGACAGTGGGTGAATTCGCACATGCTTATGACAATTACAGAACTGACATGACTACTACAGTTCGTTAGTCATGACATTAGGGAGTTCTATAAAGAAGAACCCATATAAAGGGATTGGGCTTTGCCATTTCGGAGAAGAAAATGTACCTGAGGCTATCCTCAGTCAAGTCTACTTATTCTGTCTCCTATTTCTGTTATCAGGCAGATCTGCGATTCCAAACTTCAGTTCTTGATGTTCGGATTACCTGAGGCTATCATCAGTCAAGTCTACTTATTCTGTCTCCTATTTCTGTTATCAGGCAGATCTGCGATTTCAAACTTCAGTCCAGATAACCACACATGACACTCATGTGCTCTAGGAGCTTGTCATCTGTTCAGACTGTAAGGTATATATTTTCTTTCCAGCAGTCCGGCATTTCTTTGTAGCTATGCTCCTATCTATTTATCATTACTTGTTCTTTTCTATCAATCGTCAAATTAACTCCATGAGCTCCAGCAGTTATAGCACATTCCAGAATGGGACTAAAAGTTCCTCTGGGACTTGTTAACACATGAAAGAGTTATTTCAGACAACAGAAGCGTAGTGCTTTCATAAAGACTATGAATACTAGAAACAAACACTCGGCAATAAACCTTTGAGAAATTGTGGGGCTCCAGCGCATAGTTGGTAAAAGATGTGATAAGATCTTTCATCCATTGCCCTACGGACAACTCTCGACTACAAAAGCAGAGTAAAGTGTGAGAAATTAAATATTTGATCGTTAAATCAAATTCAAGAGTATAATCAAAGTCAAAAGTACCTTTTCCAGTAAAACTGCTCCGCAGATAGGGATTTCAACAGTCAGAAAGTGAATCAGTTCAGACTTTGAAAAAAACCAATGATTACAAAGCTTGCTTACGAGTTTGAATCTTCGCACCACATAACTTTCCAGTAACGGTAAACCACATTTCAACTAGTTTTCCCTGCATTACATAGAGCAGAATGTTGACATCTAAGAGATGCGAATATGAAAATTCAAGGAAGAAGCAAGGAAACTCACAAATCTGCTGGAGTTTTTACTTTGGCGCGTTTTTGCATTCCCGAAAGATTCTAGTATTAAATTAGCAGGCAAAATTCTACGCTCTATATCACTTTTGCCGCCAAGCTTGGCCAAGTGTTTCAAAGCAATCTTTGCCGTTTCTGTCTTCCCAGATCCACTTTCACCACTTCATGAAACAACAAAAAAAAATATTAGTAACGTCCACGTTTTACCAATTACCTTAGGTAAAGCCTTTTACCTCATGATAATAGATTGACAGCTTCCATCTGCATAGATAAATAGAAGAGGTGATAAATTTACTATAAAAATCAGGACAGACTAAGATATATAATAATTATACCTTTCATCATCTCCTTGTACGCATCATCAACTACTGCATAAACATGGAACTCATCATTGCCCTGAAGAGGAACCTCCTTAAGGGGATTAACAGCAATCAAAACGGGCCCCGCCTTTGTCTAAGTGGAGAGAAAAGTTAATATCCATCTTTTCTATTTCAATAAAAAACACAGAATAGTGTGAAATTGCGTACAAAGACTTTATCGGAGGAGTATCTGCAATGAAGGTTGTGAAGAACCGAGGGTTCGTTAATATAATTTAGCTCCAGTAAGTCGTCCACTCCATCAAGGGTGTCTGGATTTGCAGGCAAAATATTCTCCTTTTGGTAGCTTCAAAACCTGAGGAGAGACTAATTTTACAATCTATCCATCAATAGACGAAAATTGCCCATGTACCCTTCAACTTACTATTCCATCCGGTAGAGAAATATGAGCATCTTCACCGGAGAGAGATCTAACAGTTCCTCGTCCCCAATTCCCATTCGGCAGACGACACCAAACGCTCACCCTCTGAAAGAATTGAATGAAATCGAACAATAAAATATCATGCCAAAATTATCATTTCGTATTTAAATATCGGAAGGAAATGAAGATCACAACCGCTTCCAACAAGAACGGCGAGGTAGGAACAGGAGAAACAATAAAGTCTCCAAATTTCCTTCCCTCATAATTGCGGGATTCTGGATCGTAGGGAGATTCCTCCGGTTCCTCCGGCGCAGACAGACGGCGTCTTCTCGGCGGCGCCACCCTCTCGGAGGGATCAACGGCGGAGATGAACCGCCTCGCCGTCGGCAAGCGGCCGCGCTTAACGGGACGATTCGGCAGCGCCGGCGGCGCATCTCTAGGGCGATTGTCCCTCTCCCGGATCGAATCGAGCATCTGCTCGAGCGAACTCCTCGCCGCCATTTTATTAATCAAGGAGGAAGAGCAGGAGGATTTACTTAACCCTGGGATAGAGCATCGTAATGCGAGAAATCGGAGTGCGGAAAAGGGAGGGAAAGGAGGAAATGGAGCATGAAACCTAGGGAGATTAGAGATGAGAGAATAAACTTACGAATTGGAAAAATTCAAATTTTTGTGGAAGCCGGGACAGAAGAAGACAGAGAGGACATCCGAAAGGAAAATGAGAAGACTATTGTCGACCACGATATTACGATAATGTCCCTGACGACGGATTAAGTCAAATCGGGCTTCGGGCCTGAATACGGCGACTTGAAATGACAGCTGGGACCGGGTGGCCCGAAGAAGGCTGGATCCGTGAATACGACGAATCACGGGGTCGGTTGTGGTGGTGAAACGGGGAAAGGCCCAAAGCGGGAATGGAGTGAGGGATGACACGTGGGGGTAGTTGGATGGATAACTGTCGTTGGGCCCAACGGGCATGTGGTGGGCTCAAGAGTTTGGTTAATGGAAATATAAAAAACAATTCCTAGAAAAAAGAAGACTCGCATGTTCTACTTGAGCCCAACCACCTTTGAGGAGCCCATTAAAGTAAATGTAAAACATGAGCAGATAGATACCCATCTATCATGGTCATCACTATGTTCAATTATGAGGGTCTATGCATTCTCCGTTCGAACCCCTGTCTATTTCAAAAACCCTAGCCCCCACACCGACCCCGGCCCTAGCCAAATTTATAGACCAAAAACTATAAGAAAAAAATGAAAAAAAAAAAATCTTCGATGTTTTACTACCAATGTCGACGAGTCTCGAGTATATGTAGTGACTCAACGAGTCATCGTGTCGTATGTCAAAATGGCGGTTCTTTTTGTTCGAATAGCTATCATGCTAGAGTTGAAAATCCTATAATCTCAATTTTTTTCATAAACAAAGAGCAAACAATTACAATTATATCCTAACCAACTATTTTCATATAGTTGAAAATCCTATAATCTCATTGTTTTAAGAAAAGATAGTCAAGTGATCTCAACCGATATTTTAGAATCATGAGATACTTCAAGCGATATCAAGATGAAGAGAAAATCAAGTGGGAAAGAGAAACACAAGTGAAAGGAGAACTCACATAGATTTAGTTTATGGAGAATCGAAGAGAGATATTTTTGGTGAAAATAAAATCCAGAAAAATCTAAAATTTCATCGGGATATCTATATATCAAGATAACAGAGACAAAGGGTTAATCAAAGAGTGACATTTCTAGAGATAATCAAGAGTAATTGACTTTCAGAAAACATTGTGATTAAGAGATAATTAACAACTGATGAAATTAATAGCAAATAAAGACTAAATGAAGGTCTCGAGTGAGTTACTCAGATAGCATTAAACTAGGGAAATTTTCATTAAAAAAAACTTACCAAGAAGTGGAGAAAGATCGGAAGAATTGAAGAATGGAGTGAAATAGCAGTGTGATAAGAGAGAGGAAATGGGGGATTAAAGAACAAATTAGAACTCAATTAAAGGGTAAGAACAAAGAGCAAACAATTACATTTATGGCTGAACGAAATTTGAGAGGGGAGAGATTTGTGACAGATTGCGTGGAGAGTAAGAAATTCAGTGAAAGATGGAGAGATTAATACAAATAAAACAAGAAATGTTGGAGAGAAGAGACATACACGTCAGAGCGGAAAAAAAAATACATTTCACACTCCAGAGAGGACGAAAATGGCGCCTAACAGCGGTTTTCTCCGATTCAGGCAGGCGCCCGTGGTCCCCGTTTTCTACTCCGACCAACCATGGCCGCCAGTTGGTACGCCGAAACCCTATCTATTCTAGCGTTGATCCAGTTAGGTTTTCCCAGCTTTCCTATGAACAACCGAGCCAGAATGGACGGAATCTCCCTACAGGGGGCCGGTCCTGTTACTCGACCATTGGTCAATTTCTTTTCAACCTACTTCTTCCGGCATGGCCATGGAGTGGGTCGAGGTAACGTCGGGGTTGAGTCCATGGGTCACCCAAGGGTTGACCCGCTAGAGAGGAGAGTCGCCGACGTACAGATGGAGCAACAGAGCCGGTAGAGATCGAGACAAAAAGAGAGCTGGCAGAGAGAGACGACAGCTAGAGCTGTTGTTAGGGGCAGCCGGGAGAGGCGGTAGAGAGAGAGAGAACCACCGATTGAGGCGGAGAGAGAGACACCTGAATTCGATGATAGAAGTCGAAGGAAAGAGACACATCTGCAATTATGGAGAGAGATGGGAGGGAGAACGTGAGACAAATTTGTCTCTCTCCTCTCATTCTCGCATAATTTTCCTGCCTCTCTTACTCCCTCTCCCTCCATCTCGTTCACGACTCTTTCAACGTCTGCTCCATTTCTATGTATTCCTAAACTTTCATTGACCAGTCGAGATTCAGATCGACGTAGCGTCGAGTTGACTTTTTGACGCAACCAGCCATCAACCCCTACAAAACGCCGAGAACCAGCTAACTCCTTGAAATCGAGTCGTCCCGATGGATCTCCCCACTTTGTTGACTAGACAAAAAAATAAAAGAGAAATTTATAAGATATTATATTTATTAATTAAGTAATTAATTAATAATAATATAAATAGAAAAATAAAATCTAGAAACTGACATGAAACACATGTCTTGTATCTATCTCACGTGGAAAGCAGTATTGTTGGGTAAGTACAAATTTTAATTTGCGAGATGGAAACAAAATAAACACGAAAAAATAAAATACAACACATTAACAAATCAAATTATACGATCAAATCCACAAACTTTTTGCTTCCTCGATTGTAATGTCGAAAGCCCGACCTCGAGCGCTATCCACGAGATCCTCGCTTCGATAAAATCTCCTCTCCTTTCATGCTATCAAAGGCACTAGGCTACTTAGCCATGATCAATCCCAATATATGCACCACAATCCATCCTACTTAGTCGAAGGAGAGGGGAGAAGTAAAAGGTAGCTTTAGAGAAGAAGCTTCATCGGTATTTCAAAATCTACACCTCAAGGTCCTAATGAAACTTATTTGTATATTTATTACGTGGCCCAATAATCTTATGCATGTGACCCTATAGGCCCGAGCACATCATGTTAAGGACCCAATGGGCCTAATAACTATTCATCGGTTAGTTCAATTAAATGATTTAATATTTAATATAAATCAATTAAAAATATATGACTCTGGCCTAATCAACACTTCAAGTCATCGACACTTTAGATGCCAAACTAGATTGTGTGTTAGGGAAAGTAATGATATAAGTATAATCCCTTGCTTGCATGATACTCAAGTCACTTAGGATACGGTCAACTATCTGATCCTAATCACTTATTCTAATTAGAACCAAAAAATTTGAAAATGATCTAAAAACCATTTTTCTAATTTTCCCTTTACCTCGGGCAAGGACTTGCATACATCATTTCATTTGGTTTGTCTCCTCAAAGACTAAGGGCAAAATTATATATTTTGACCACACATTCACCAGCAATAAGCTTTTATTATACTGCAAACTTCAGTGGTTTGAATCCTCGTGTTTAGTGACTTTTCGGTCGAAGTAAAAATACACAATAATCTGTCCACAAGATGTATTTGGTGTCTTTATCTAAGAGCCAATTCATAATGATGACATAAACAAATATATATGATCATTACTTGATTTTAGTAGTCAAGTTATATCTATATATGGTGTATGTTATCTCGAAGTTCATATATTTTGAAAATATTATACAATCTAATCTAAGTTGCTAAGTTTCCATGATTGTAATGGTTAACTTTTAAAGTATGCATTGACCTTTTTCAAGATCAAACACCTTTTTATCTAATTTTATTCTCTAATTTAAAAGTGAAGTCAACCTTAATTTTTATTTTTTTGACTTAGTTGATTTTTCAAATCATTAACATAAAAGGAACTAACTTTCTCATTATTTCTGATTTTATTTTCACTTCATTACTGACATGGCAATGAAAAAAATTAAATTTTTAATCTAATGCTACAAATTAAATTTCTAATCTATGACCCTGTTTTTTGAAAGTTCAAAGAATTTTTTAATGGATTGTTTAGATTTCTTTTTTAGAATTCAATAAGGCTTAAAATGGCCATAATGGGGCCCATTAGAACATCCAACAAAGTCTGACATGATGGCAGGCGCTTAGGCTGCCATGCAACACGCAGGTTGGGCTGGCATTGAATCCAATATAACCCACAAACCACTCCTGTCACTCAAGAATAGAATCACCCACCCTTCTCTTCCTTCCCAAGATGGAAGCTTTTTCCAACCTTGACCCACCCACCCGCCACTTCCTGAATGCTGCAATGGATGACTGAGCTGCCCTAAACACTGGAACCAACTGACAAATTAGTAACAGGCTAACCCAAAAAGATAACTCCTGAAACACATGATAATTCATCCAAAAGGTGAATGAGGAAGTTTTACTCTGAGTCTCTTCGTGGGTGAGGCGTGGCATGTACTTTGGGGAAGTGGAGACAGGTGCACTGTGAGCTTTGCAAAGTAGCTCCTTGTACCGGCTTGTGAATGTATAGAGCAAGAAAGGACCAATGCTCTTGTCGCTGACTCTACCAGATTTATGACAATGTCACAAAATACGAAATCACAAGTAAATCGTGCGAGTAATGATATTGACAATGATGAGCGGTGATTGATCTGCTTTCTGAATAAGGGAATCAGTTCGGATCACCATTACACAATTCGTGTACTAATGTCGACTTTAGAAATAATCTGTTCTCCAGGAGTGTAGATAGAAGCTGAGCGTTAGAGGGAGTCAGCCATTTCGTTTTTGCCAGAAAGAATGAAACTCTATATGCTATTTTTCTCTGAACACAGAGAACAGAGGGGGAGAGAGACCAACTGTTCTCCAAAGTTGTGCACAGAGAGTGCGAGAGAGAGAGACCAACTGTTCTCCAAAGTTGTGCACAGAGAGAGAGATAAGGGAACCCAAAGTCTGATGCATTTGGTTGTATAAAACATCAAATTGTTTTTGTTTTCAGCATGATGGAGAACAAGGAAAGAGAAATCAAATCTGTAAGAGAGAGATTGTCTGAGAGGTACGCCAACGGCTAACAATGTGGACATGTAAAACAGAAAATTATGCTTGTACGAAAAATGAAGCAGATTATAGAAAGATAGAACGTTTTGACAAGAGAGTGAGAGGGGATTGGCCAAAGGCTAAGGCTTTGATATGCATGCGGCAGAAATGTATTTGGGTATCCATAATCGAGCTTAACATATACAGAATTAATATTTTTTTACCAGGAGTGTAGAGTGAGAGAGGAGTAGAGAGAGAGAGAGAGAGTAGACAGCATCGGGATGCCTGCACTAACGATGGAGTGTTGCTATTTCATAATCCAGATAGTGCATAGAAAAAAAAATTGTACTTCAAGAATGACGAGATTAAGAGAGAAAGAAATGATAAAATTAGAGTAGTAGAGACACTAACAGCGGGAAAATCTTGCAACCAAGTTCATAAAAGTATGCGTTCCGGCTCCTCAGATCCACACACGCTGCATCCGCTTGAACTTCCTTCTTCGTTCTGAACAACAGGGATAATTGCACAGAATACAAATAAATTAAGACAAAAATAGACAAAGAAGGTTATCAATTACCTCTGGCTGAAGCAGGCGGGAAGGGAGAGTGCCACTGCCTGCCGCATCTGGAGTTCCTGGGCCAGCCAGAACGGAAGATCCACTTTTGACCCGGCTTCGACCTGCTAGAACAAAAAGCCTTAAAAATAATTCTAAAAAATAAGAGAGAAATTCAAGAGATGGCCGCACGCAGTTTGATTCTGAGCCGGGATCCAACATCCCGACTCCACTGGCTTTGACCTGAAAAACCGACGTCATCGCCTGCGGGAATAAATTTTATTACATTGGGTCGAAAAAATTTTCGATTTTTTTAGGATTGAATATCTTCGAATCCACCTCATCCTCCGCGAGAATGTCGTCCACGTTGTAATAGTTAGCCATGAGTCATCCACGCATCTAGAGGGAAAATGATGGAATTGAATTGTCTCCTTGAATAGGTTCGAAAAATCTAGGGTTTTGAGAGAACGGTGAGAGATTGGAATTCACCCTGTATAAGAAACCTGGACATTAAAAAAAAATCGGGGAAGAGTTAGTGATATCCAGGTGGGAAATGGGGACAATCGATTTACCTTGGCTCCGAAGAGAGGCGATCGCTGACCGCGAAGGCGGAGGTCGGGGAACCTAGTTTTGGCGCAAATGATTTCAAAACTTCCCGCCCTTTCTCGTGCGGCAAATTTGTTAATCGAAGCATCGAGTGGACTTCGACTCGATAAAATCGGCCTGGTTGTGAAAATCGTGATCGTCAAGTCGACGACAGCATTCGATATTTCGCGATATTTACAGGGTATTTTGTAGATTAAAAAATTATCATCTTATGATTCCCCATAGTATTTTGCATTTCTCAAATAAAAGATCAGATCAATAGAAAGGTAAGCCCAATTATAGATGATTTGTTCTTCACTTTATGTGAATAATTGAGAGAATGATTTAGAATAAGATTCAAAGAATTGTTTGAGAGATATTTCCATGTTAGGAAATTCAATTCTTTTGTTTGTATTTATGATGAGCATATTGGCTCCGAAAGGGAAAGAAGAGGTCGGAGAAGTGAGGAAGGAGCACGTCGTCAACGGGGGGTCGGAGAACTAAATAACGAAGAGTCATTGCCTTGGCTCAATCCAAGGTTGCGCACCAAACCTTGGCTTGGTGCCCAGGATGAGAACTCAAAACACTTGCTCAAAATCTACCTTTCCCACTAAAACTCTAATCCTTCCACATTTCCTCATCAGTAGATGAAAGACTCCTTGTGCAGCATTGTGCCACATGCTCTCTTTTCTAAAGATTCCCTTCAAGGCCATTATTATATGTATCTCTGTTCTCCTCTTCCTAATCATTATTTGGGCTTATCCCTTTGTGGAAACATCCCCCAACTCTGCTCTCATCTGGTTGAGGCGGGCTCTCATTCCTTTGCAACATCGTCCTCTATGCGACACCACCTTTCTTTCTTGTTTTGGCTGGTAGTCTCTTTGTATCATGTTAGTTTAAATAATCAAATGTCCCTTCAGAAGTTGGTACCTTGATAACGTGTATTTTAGCATGTTTAATTCATTATTCTTCAATGATTTTAAAAATATAATTCACTTCATTATATTTTAAAAATATTATGCATGCTATTCTATTTTGATAAATTTTTCGCATGTACCATATTATATTATTCATAAGCCAAACTCAAGTTATATTGCCTTTAATTTTATGCATATTTAATGTTTGACCTTCTGTAAAGTCAAACAAAGATGAATTAATCGTGTGTGCATAAGTTTTATGATCGTAGGCACAAACAAGGAAAGATGAAGAATGAAGAGGACATACGAATTTATATGAATGATTACATATAGATGATGATTAGGTTAAGCCAATCCTTGATTAATTAATCTATATGCAAAAATAAATAAGGTTGACCAAAAAGTATTATTAGGGCAATGAAGTTATTAACTAGAGAAATATATAGATCTAGAGGGCCACACGTTTAAGGTCTATGGACGTTGATGGACATAAACATAATTCTTAGGAATTTTTTTAAAAATTTCGCAAATCCAATGTCAAAAAGTTGGGAGAGAATGATTACAAATCAAGATACCCATACATACCTTGTAAGAAACTCCCTCTTTTCTTCTCTTTCTCTATAGGTGAAGAGCTTTAGCAAGGAGATCTAATCGTCTAAGGATTGTGTGGATACCATTAAAGGCTGGACACTCAAATAACTTCAACAACTCTTACAATGAACCTTGTAAGTTTGGATTTTAGTCTATACTAGATGATAGGATCATCAGTTCCTAGTGCCTCAGGGTTTTGATTATGTTCTATTCAATGTCTTCTGTTTCCTTTGATGTCTTTGATTGAAATTTTTAGAGCCTATCAAACGTTATATCTTACTAAAAAGAAAGTGCGAAAGCAATATAAAGACAAAATATATTGAAAGAAGGTAAACTCGTGTGTTTAAGATATCCTTACATGCGAATAGTATTGGTTAATCATCAAAGTCCAGATCTAAAAAGACTACTCTGCCTTGTTATAGAATGAGTAGCGCTAGGTTTCTTGACAATCTTGAGTAGAATCCAATCCTTCCTCTTCACAACCCCCATGAACATTGTCATACATAAGAGTGAGCCTTGGTTTCTTCTTATTTCCTTTTGCTAGTCATTTCTAGAGAGAAACAACAAAAAATCCTTTCAAACAAGGAGGCAAGGAAAATTAAATTTCTGGATAAGATCCCTTCATTCTCAATTGATGTGGTGCCTTGTAATAGATGGACAAGATCAGATAAGAATCAATCTTTAGCACATGTGTAATTTAAGGCTTTTGTTGGCTGGGATTAGCCAATATTTAGGCCTCCTCTCTGTAATTGGATGTGGCAAGACTTGGACTTCCCCCAATAGAAATAATTTTTAGATGCATATGTTTTTAATGAGTTGATTTGATTCCAATTATTTGATGGACACTTTTCATAATATTGATTATGCGTTCAGCCAAATCATGCGAGAAATGTATGTTTATAATTTAAATATGCATTAAATCCTGAGGGGAACACCCACACAAAGGGAACACCCACACCAACGACTTTGTCTTCAAAGGGAACACCCACACAACAAGCAATCTTTAACATACATTCCCACAAAACACTATGAGCTTATTGTTAGCCGATTGGAAGGATGCCTTTCACTAATTTTATGAAGACTGCTGTTCAAGCTGTTGAAGAAAACTGTGCAAAGGAATCTTCGACACAAATGGTAACCTATGATTCATGGTTCAATCACTTGTCTAAAATCTCAGAGAGACCTCTTCAACGGACAAGACTTGCACAAAGGATGCTTAAACGTTAATGCTCCTGCTAGCAAGTTTATTAGATGTCTAAATGGCAAAACCAGCATATTCAGTTGGCTTCTACATTCCATGACTCCGGATACTGCCAAGAACTTTAGACATGAAGCCAGTTGTGAGGCCATTTGGGATAAATTTCATGATTAGTAGTGAAAGAAGGATAATGAGGTTAGAAGCCAGTATTCTTAAAGAGAACATGGGGAAAACGAGAGCAGGAATGGTTTGAATTTCACCGTGAGTTTATAAGGAAATTAAAAAATTGTTGGCAAAAACGCTCAAGTGACGATCCATGTATTGGGTGTGGAGAATGGGTTTTGTCCCATACGGGACAAAAAAAAAGCCTGGGCCCCTCCTTAGTCTATAAAAGGAGGGGGATGCCTTAGAGGGAATTTGTCGGTCATTCCCGCAGTGGAAGACAGTGGGCTGAAGGGACTTTCATCCTTGCTCTTGTTTGATATACTGATCAAATTGCTCTTGATTATTGCTCAAAACTCTCAACAACTTGTATCAGAGCTATGTTCTTTACGAATCGAGCTTGGGCTTGTCATCAATGAGAGCCCTGTTTAAAAGAAGGGGTGAGAGCAATGGCCAGTCAAGGAAGTTCTCAAATCGAAAAATTTGATGGGTCTGATTTTGGTTGCTGGAAGATGCAAGTGGAGGATTACTTGTACCAGAAGAACCTTTATCAACCATTAACATGCATAAAGCCTGAAGCTATGTCCACTATAGATTGGGCCTTGTTAGACAGAAAAGCTCTAGGCTTTGTTCGTCTAACTTTGACGAAAAATGTGGCTTTCAATGTGAAGAATGTCACGAGTACAGCGGATATTATGAAAGTCTTGGCCAACACCTATGAGAAGCCATCTACATCCAACAAGGTACATCTTATGCGCCGCCTATTTAATTTAAAATGGTCGACAATACTAGAGTTTCCGACCACGAATATGATTTTAATGGAATTATAAGCCAAGTAAGCTCCGTTGAGATCAACTTTGATGACTAGATCTTGGCTCTAATTCTATTGTCTTCCTTGCTTGAGAGCTGGAGTGCTACCGTGTCAGCTGTGAGTAGTTCTTCTGGAAATCAGACGATGAAGCTGGCAGATATCCGTGGTTTGATTCTGACAGAGGATATCCGATGAAAAGATCTAGAAGGATTTTCAAGCTCTACCCTTATCACTAAGGGAAGAGGAAGGACTCAAGAGCGGAGTCAAGGAGGTGACATGGGGAAGTCAAGGGGGAAAAGCAATTCCAAGACTAAGGGCGCGAAGTGCTAGCATTGTGGAAAGATGGGTCATTGGAAGAAAGAGTGCAAATCATGGAAGGGTGGAGACGGGAACAAAATTGACCAATCTGTTAATGCTGCGGCTGAAGTGCAAGATGCGCTCGTGATGAGTGTAGATATCCCAAATGAGTGCTGCTATCTTGATTCGACTGCATCATATCACTACACTCCTCATCAAGAGTGGATTAGTGACTTTATGGCCAAGGATCTGGGCAAAGTTTATCTTGCTAATGATGGGCTTTTGCATTGTCGAGGAGCGGGAGTTATGCATATCAAGACTGCAAGTAATGTGATGCTCGAGCTAACTGGTGTGAGGTATGTTCCTGGCCTCAAGAGAAACTTGATCTTGGTGGGTCAGCTTGATGATGCAGGATATGCGGTGCTCTTTAAGGACGGTGCATGGAAAATTACCAAAGGAGCCATGGTGATTATGAAAGGGTTGAAGTGCGGTACTCTGTACAAGACAACGTTGAGCAAGGACTACATCGATCTCGTTGGATCAGAGAATGTCACTATGACTTGGCATCGAAGGCTGGGTCACATGAGTGAGAAGGGAATGAAGATGCTGCTGGAGAGTGTCATGCTTCATGGTTTGACTTCACTAGAGATGAGCCAGTGCAAAGATTGCATTCTTGGCAAGTAGACGAGAGTTTCTTTCTCGAAGACTGCAAGAACGCCGAAGAAGGAGAAGCTGGAACTGGTTCATAGTGACGTCTGGGGGCCTGTGCCAGTCCCCTCACACGGTGGTTCGAGGTATTATGTGACATTTATTGACGACTCGACTCGGAAGGTTTGGGTTCATTTTATGAAGAATAAATCCGACGTGTTCATGATCTTCAAGAAGTGGAAGAGTCAAGTGGAGCTTGAGTCAAGCTGTAAAGTCAAATGCTTGCGATCAGATAATGGAGGTGAATAAGTAAGCCATGAATTCAAGAATTTTTGTTTAGAGCAGGGAATTCGTATCGAGAAGACAGTTCCCAAGAAAACGCAGCAAAACGGAGTTGCGGAGCGGATGAATAGAACCTTGAATGAGCGAGCTAGGAGTATGAGGATGCATGCTGGCTTGCCGAAATCTTTTTAGGCTGATGCCATTAACACGGCTACCCATTTGATAAATAGGGGACCTTCAGTACCCCTTGAGCATCGGCTACCCGAGGAGTGTTGGACCGGGAGGAAGCTAGATCTCTCATATCTCAGAAATTTTGGTTGTCTTTGCTATGTTCTTGTTGACTCTGATAGCAGGGATAAGTTGGATGCAAAGTCCAAGAAGTGCTACTTCATTGGATATGGCGATGATGAATTTGGTTATCGTCTTTGGGATGATGTAGACCAAAAGATTTTGTGGAGTCAGAATGTTGTGTTCAATGAAACCATTGTCTATAAAGACAAGGATGCTGCTAGGTCAGAGCAAGAGGCTAGTATGAAGCCTATTGAGATGAAAGATATTCATGATGAAGATCTACCTAGTGAGGTCGATGATAATCCTGAGGATGTGAGTGTTGAAGCAGAAGTCACCACTCCCATTATTGAGATACAAAGATCTACTCGAGCTCGCAGACCTATGGCCAGGTATACCTCTGATATGAATTACATCTTGATGACAGATGGGGGCGAGCCGGAGTCATATGCTGAAGCCAAGCATATGGAAGATTCGTTGAAGTGGGAGTTGGCGATGCAAGAGGAGATGGACACTCTGCACAAGAATCATACTTGGGAGTTGACGCCACTACCGAACGGGAAGAAAGCGCTTCACAACAAATGGGTGTATCGCATTAAACAAGAACATGATGGCAGCAAGCGGTTCAAGGTAAGGCTAGTTGGAAAGGGATTTCAACAACACGAGGGTGTTGACTACACGGAGATCTTCTCACTTGTTGTGAAGCTCACTACGGTTGAGCATTGTTGTTGAGCATTGTTGCTGCAAAAGATCTTCATCTAGAGCAGCTTGATGTGAAGACAACTTTTCTCCACGGTGAGTTGGAGGAGGATATCTACATGGTTCAGCCTGAAGGGTTCCTTTCTCGCGGGAAGAAAGACCTTGTCTGCAAGTTGAAGAGAAGTTTGTATGGGTTGAAGCAAGCACCAAGGCAGTGGTATAAGCGCTTTGATGCATTTATGATTGCTAACGGATTTTCAAGATCCAAGATGGACCACTGCTGCTACCTTAAGAAGTTCCAGGGTAGCTATACTATCTTACTTCTCTATGTAGATGATATATTGATTGCAGGCGTCAGCATGAAGGAGATCCAAAAGCTCAAGGAGTCTTTGGCAAAGGAATTTGCCATGAAGGATTTGGGAGCTGCCAAGCAAATTCTTGGGATGAGAATATTGCAGGACAGGAAGGCTAGCGTTCTAAAATTGTCCCAAGAGCAATACATTGAGAAGGTGCTTTGCAGGTTCAATATGCAGAATGCAAAGCCGGTAAAGACTCCATTAGCGGCTCACTTCAAGCTATCAAGTGAGCATTCTCCTAAAACCGAGGAGGAGAGGTAGGATATGGAAAATGTCCCATACGCATATGCTATTGGAAGTCTGATGTATGCTATGGTGGGGACACGACCTGACATAGCTCATGCAGTGGGAGTAGTTAGTCGTTTCATGGCAAATCTAGGGCGAGAGTGACGAAGCATTTTTGTGCGGTCGTTAATACACACAAACGTAGGTCAAACAAAATTTATAAAACCGAACTCACAAAGATAAAGATATAAAATCAAGTAAAGTGTAAGTATTGGGTCGATCCACAGAGAACAAAGTTGACTTTAATTGTAGAGTTGACTTGGTCAAACTTAGGTTTAAAAGGGGTTTCTAAGAAGTAAAAATAAGATATTATGAATAGAAATGATATAAATATACTAAATAAGAAATTTTAAGATTTAAGATCTCGGATTTGATAGAGAAAAGTCAAAAGTCAAAGTCAAAGCGTTGACTTTGACCAATAGTCGGAGTTCTGTACAATCAGAGAACTAAAAGATGTCAGAAGATTACGAAAAGTATATATTTGGAAACTTTAGAGAAAATTAAATTTATTGATATAGAATTCGTGATTTTTGATTAGAAATGGATTTTCTATGAATTATTCAAAATCAAAGATCATAAAATTCCCGAAATGAACTCTTCAGAGAAAATCTTCAAATTGACTGGTCAAATGATATCCAAATCTTTCAATTTATATATCAATAGAAAGCTAAGAACCAGAGGAATCTAAATAGACCAAAATGATCGAATTCCGCTTTATATTTTGAAAGTAATTGACCCCGAAAGTCAACGTTCAAATTCGGATTGAAAATGAACAGTGCTCGGTCAAACGTTAAATTGAGGGGTCAAATGAACAAGGAGAGCTGATGAAATAAGGAATCCAATGAAACCAAAATCAGGTGATTAGGAATTATAATCAGAGAGATATCCTATTTTCAAAATCAGCAAAATTTCAGACTAAAATTGGGTGAAATTGAAGAACACTAAGAACTAAAATGTAAAATTAAAGATCTAAACCTAATTAAAACTCAAATTACCACCTGATAATCGACCAAGTCTCACTACTAACCCGATTGCCGCAATAATGGGACTTCAATTCACTCGGATTGAAGCGAATTTGGCTTGATTTCTTCCTCGCGGACGTTCGACGTTCAAGTGGAAAATCCGATGGAATTCGTGATCAATCCCTCTCTGATTTTGATCGAAATTGAGACTAAACACGGGGGGATCATGAAGAACTCAAGATCTTTCTTTCAAATCACTTAATTCCTTCACGATTCAATCAAGAGTTAATAGAAAAGAAGAGAGAATACATCAGTTTTAAAGGGAAATTTCCGTGCAAATTTCGGACCGTTTGATCCGGTGAGAGGAGCCGATTGATGGCCACGATTGCTCCATGATCGTGTACCATCATTGCAATGCAATCATGGCTCCAATTGCGCGATGAATGGGCCACGATCGCGTGACGATCGCGCGATGATCGAGCCACAATTGCGTGAATTTATATCAACAGTCTGATCCATCACAAGTGTCAATGCATCCCAATGAAGACCACGATCACGATCTACGACGAGTGAGCCACGACCACGATCGGACTCTCCTGATCCCTTTAAGTGTCAGCATATGAGCCATCGATCTCCATCACTTAAGTGTGCATTTATGCACGTGCTCTGATGATGATCGCATGGACTCGGGTCCACGCGATCACCGCCCCGCGATCATATCTGACGCGCCCCATGATGCCACGCCACCTGCAAAAGAGAATTTCCATCGGAACATAGTTCCACACAGAAGAAAAAGAAGAAACTGATGCGTATAAATAGCGAGGCGGTTTAACGCTATTGCGTTACCGCCCCAATACTCTAACTAGGGCCCACTAACCCATGGGCCCTTCACACGCCAGCCCCACTCTGCCACGTGGCACCCCTCACGGGCGTCCGCGTGGACCCGCGTGGCCACCTGCCATGTGTCTGCACCACTTGCGCCTCGCGTGGGCCACGCGCAGCCCTGCCACGTGGCCTCAGTGCCGCGTCGCATCCGCGCGCTAGTCCTGCGCGTCACGTCAGCTCGCGCGCCACGTCATCCGCAGGTTATGCGGAAAAATAACCCCTTTTTACGATTTTAATTAAGGAATAAATTCAATAAAAATTCAAATTAAATTCTAGAAAAATCTAAAATGTTTAGAAATTCATAACTCTTAAAATACAACTCCTTTTAATCTCAAATTTTCTCTATTGGATCTCAATTTCTTTTCTTTTTAATGTCATGACATAAAAAAATATAATTTTAGAAGAAGAAAATAGGATGCATTAAAAATAACATAAAGACATTCCTTAAGATCTTTCTATTTTAATCATCAAATAATTTCCTTCTTATATTTAGCCTTTAAAATCATTTACTAAAGTCAAAATAAGTCAGGGAAAGAACTTAATTCCTATTAATTTAACCTTGCAAAAAGATTAATCATCAAGAAAGCACATAATTATCCCTAATTTATGCATAAATATGAACTTTAGTGTAATGGCATACCAATGGAGAAAATCATAAAAATTATGATTACATGCATCATATTCACATAAAATAAGCATGAATATGAGTTAATTAGGCAACAATTTAAGTTATAAATGCATGTTATCAGAGAGCACTGGGAGGCAGTGCACTGGATTCTGCATTACTTGAGGGGAATGTCAGATCTTGGAGGTGACATTGATACTCGGAGGAGCACAACCGGGTACATCTACACCTTCGGTGGCACTATAGTGAGCTGGGTGTCACAATTGCAGAAGTTAGTTGCTTTGTCAACTACAGAGGCGGAGTACGTGGCAATCACAGAAGCTAGTAAGGAGATGCTTTGGCTGAAGAATTTCCTTGTCGAGTTGGGCAAGACTTGTGTTGAGCACAAGTTGTTCTCTGATAGCAAAAGTGACATTCATATAGCAAAGAATCCCATGTTTCATTCAAGGACCAAGCATATCCAGCTGAGGTATCACTTCATTCGAAGTCTGCTAGAGGACGGGGAGCTGAAGCTAGAGAAGATTCGAGGGTCTGAGAATCCTGCGGATATGTTAACCAAGATGGTTGCGATGGACAAGCTGATGCTGTGCGTAACATTGGTTGGTCTTCAAAGCTATCTTGATGATGATGCTGAGGAGATTGTGAACTATTTACTGTTTTCTTGTTTTTCTTGTTTTTGTTTACATCCTTTCTCCAAGTGGGAGATTATTGGGTGTGGAGAATGGGTTTTGTCCCATACGGGACAAAACAAAAAGCCTGGGCCCCTCCTTAGTCTATAAAAGGAGGGGGATGCCTCAGAGGGAATTTGTCAGTTATTCCCGCAGTGGAAGACGGTGGGCTGAAGGGACTTTCGTCCTTGCTCTTGTCTGATATACTGATCAAATTGCTCTTGATTATTGCTCAAAACTCTCAACACCATGTTTGTGGGATCAAACATGCAATTTGACATGGGATCTCTGCAATGGTTCCTTATCGTTCATCCTTACAGTCTTTCCCGGTGGGCATTGGAGTCTATATATTATTCATATTTAAATTATATTTCTCGTTCCACTTTTAACATGAATTAAAATTTACGTCGTATATTTTGTTGTATCGCTTCTTGCGATTACCGATGCGATTTTTGTCATGAATTTGACCAACGTGAGCGTTAGCGCTTTTCTTCTTCTCGTCTGAATCATGATCGATGATGCAAAAAACTGTTAATCTTACTTTCTGGACGCTGGCCACAGATTAACAACCTTGAACCGTAGCTTGAGCTTCTAGTTATCTTACTACGTCACGTTTATGCTAACTTTACACTTCTACACATTGAATGAAGTTCATGCCAAGCCTTTTCACGTTAAATCAAATGCTACATTTGCTAGTGATAGCTCATCCTGGTCTAGTTATACTGCCAGGATATTGTTGAGAACTTATACATACTGACACCATTGGGGAAGACGTCATCTTGATTAAAAAAAGTTCCGCACTATTCATGACGGGGCCACGTCCAGATGCACTCCTTATGGCAATAATCGCCGCAGGGCATTATGGCATAGTCATCGTTCTTCGATATTTCTAGTCTGCATGCTGAGCAGGTTAGCGTTTTAGACGGACCAGCTGACTGATGGAGTTTTTCTACCATGAGCTTGTGGGCGGCGTTTTGCTCGTCGTAAACTTCCTTCTTGACCAGTTCAAAAGTCACGCTTATCCACATTGTTCCCCCATTTAAGACAAGCGATCGCTTGCGGACTTCGTCGAGAAATTTGCGGGACTCACGAATGATCTGTTGGCGAACATCGTCTGGGAGGCTCTCCTCAAAAGACATTAGTCTTTGCCTGAGTTGATCCATAGGCTTGGCGATTTCCTCAGCATAGTTCTCTCCCAATAGATGGTAGACTCCAGATACGCGTACAGGCTCAGAAAGGATCTTCTCGGCGACAAAACCTTCCTTAGCTACCTGTAAATTCTCTAGTGATACAACCGTAAACTTGGTATCAGGAGGGTCGTGGTCTAAGTCAACAAATTGCCCCGGAAAATCGCGGGAGAGGAAGTTTTGGGCGATCTGCGTCACCAGGCAGTAGCCGTTGGGCAGTCCGATTTGGACCTGATATCCTTTAATGTCGCCGATCATGATCATGGCTCTGGTGGTGCGTCGAGTGGTCCGAATGAAGCGGCCAGGTAAGACGCAGGTGAGGCGCAGGTGAGACGCAGGCTCTTCTTTATAGAAAAACCTCGCAATAGCCCATTTTTCCACTAGAGGAGACGCTTCATGTCCCCTCCCTCTTTCATTTAATGCCATTTATGGCTTTCTTCCTTTCAACGAATATGGCATTTTAAGGTAAGTTTTGAAGGAAGACGTTTCCCTTCTCGGCGAAGTCTACTTCAGATGTTTGTAGGCTACGACTGGAGATGAAGCCTCCTTGGCCGGATGAGCAGCGGGTAATCACTGGAGCAGAAAATTGAAATCCTGAAGTTTTCCCACATCCAGAGAGTCTTCGCCGGTAAGCATGAGCAGCAGGAAGACCCTAAGATGAACGATATCAAGGATCAAGTTAGTTCTAAAAATCTTGAGGCGTACAGCTGTGTAATGCATTAGCCTTCAAAAAGCTTCACAGAAAAGTGCCAGTAAACAAAGAGAATCGACAGCTATAGCAGGAATAGTCGGATTAGAGTTCTCGTACGTGAGAAGGAAGAGCGTAGATTTTCGGCGTATATACTCGTGGGTGGCTTTAAACTAATTTCATTAGACGTATCTTTTGTATCATGAATCAAACTGAACGAACGTGGTTTTCTCACTGCTGTAGAATAATCGACAACTGTTTAACAAAGTTGAAGATCAATCATATAAAGAGATAAAGGTTTAGGTAATATCTGGAGTTTATCTAACAGGATGATGGAATTAAGACAAATCAAAGTATAACCTATAAGCAGTTGACGTTCGCAGGGCCATCACAGGATTGAGTAAATTAGGGGGGCAAACGCCTGTATTCACTTTTCTGCAGAGGATAAAAAGTCAAGGTGAAGCACTCATGCGACTAAGATATGGTTTTACCTTACGCGACAACTAAGCCTCAGCACTTGCATAAGCTGTGTTTTAAAATGTAGAGAAAAGCTGTGGTCAAAAGTTACAAGAGGAACCCAAATTTCCGTTGTTCATCCAAGATCCTGAGAGTACGTGTGACATGGGCATGGAATGCAAAACCATCAATAATGGGATTATTGTGAAGGGCATGCTCTTATGAAGACACTAGAGAAGGTTGCAAAAAAACGAAAAATCAAGAAGTAGAGAGAGAGAGAGAGGAGACAAACATTGGCCGGCCAGAAATTGTGATAATTTGCAAGAATGTCCGGCATTACAATCGCTCAATTTCTAGGATATACAGCCCATATTATAGGTGACAATATATAGTTGAATCATAGCCATCTATCATGTATGTCCTATCTACATTTAAATCCTGATCGTAGGATTGGTGTCCCACTTACTAGGATTGTGTGTGCGCGCGCGCGTGTGCGTGTGTGTGTGCTATAATTGGATGCCCCGGGGATGGGGTACATGGCTGAGGAGGACTGGTGGAGAGTTATGGCTTCAACGAGTTGGTCCAATGGTTGAGTCTATTGCTGGAGGTGGAGCTGATGCCAGGAGACTGCGGGTCAGAGTCGCATTCTTCATTACATATTTTTGAGCATTCCAATAAAAAAATTCATGGCTCATCAAGACAGCTCGATGGTGTTAATTTACGCAAATGTTCTGTTATTCGGGGCCTGTTAGATTTGCTTTTTATTTTGGTATTGATGAATATCCATGCACTTTTTGGGTTTTGAGCCGATAAAACGCTATGAATTTTTGGTTTTCTGATCAGAGCAAAGAGAATACACACGAAATAGCCAAAAAGGCAGAATAATTTGCGAAACAATTCAGGCTATCTCGTTAGAAGTATAATACGCACTCAAATGCGTTATTCTTGTAAGAACAAAGCTCACTCGGAATGCTGTCTTCTCCTCGAAAAAAACGCTCACAAGTCAAGAATTAAACTCAAGAAGAAGATTTCACTCAATTTCATTGATATGTTTAATTTCACTTAAGAAGAAGAAGAAGAAGATTTCATTACTCAATTTCGTTGATAACCGAGAATACACGGACTTATTTAAAAGCCAAAAGAAACAAAGAAAAAAAACGGAATTAACCGCTGCGGGAACCACACGTCATCCCTGCTTTCCTCTCCGCCGTTCTAACTCGATCTTCATAGACAGTCACGATTTTGTCTCTTCGTTCAGAGTGAAACTACCGTAAGATCAGGATCCTATGGCTTGGATCTCACTCTCAATTCTTTCATCGCGAGAATGGATCTTAAGCATTCAGTGTCCCTAAATAAATACAAATATAGGCTATCTACTGTCCTCGATTGAGATTGGCGCGCATAAGTGAAGGAAGAAAGTTCAAGTAATGCTTTTAACTGCCCATTGAAAATTAAGAGATCATTTGGGCACTCGGTCTGTCTCGCTTTCCCCTGAATTCGCAAACATCTCATCTGGCGTAATCCTCTACATTTACCTCTCAACTTTAGACATAATTCAATTCGACGTTTTAAGCGCGGTAAATATTTCATTTAATTGCATGAGATCACTGCTTTTTGCGCGGCCAGCTCCAGATGCACCCGATGTGACAATAATCCCCGCATGGCATCCGCATAAACTCGTCGTGGGGCGTGCATCTTGACCCACAACACGAGCATATCTTCTCTCGAAGCGACGTCCTTGGTTTCCGCGACTCGTTCATCATTAGCCTGTGCATGTCGATCGTCTCATTGTAGGGGACCCTGGAGACCATATCCAACGTCAGACTTATCCACAGAGCGCGGTGATCCCGGGAAACAACGCATTTTCGTGGCCTCGCGGAGAAATTACGAAACCCATCAGTGATCTGACTGCTCGCGGCGTCTTGAAGGCCCGGGGCTACCATCGATAATCCTCGATTCAGTTCGTCGATAAGCTGCGCTTGTCCATCGTCGTACTTTCCTTCGTGGTTCTTGACGAGCGAGTGATCCATGGAAATGCGGAAAGGCTCGGTAACGGCGAACTCTGCAACTGCGGTTCCCCTCAACGACTTGTAACCTTTTCAGGGACACTAGTATGAGCTTAATGTCGAGAGTGTCCGGGGGAAGATGAACGAGAGTGTCCGGGGGAGGACTACGGGCAATGGATGTGTAGGCGACCATTGAAACCAGGAAGTAGCCGTCGGGAAAATCGATCAAGAAGCTCTTCGCGACGGGAGATGAAGACATGGAGACAAGAATCGGTAGAAATCACGATCTTACTCCCCTCGACTCTCTCGGTGACTCCCCGTTCATTACTCATTTCTAGGACAAATGTTGACTTATAGAGGATGAAAATGATGTCTATTTACGGCTGGCAGACGGGGCAAGGCACGCTTAATAGGAATCTGCCGGTCTCTCGAATGAAGTATTGCCTACGTCGGACAATACTGGGTTGTTAGATGGAAGTTTATCAACTGAATGGCTTCGTTGCGACGTAGGTCAGTAGTCTGATGATCAAGTTTTCCTTTGACTACGTCTCCAAAAGAGGCAACTGAGCAACTTTTTTTCCTCGAATTTTAGCACTATTTTCGTAAAGATTGCTAGAGAATGGTAGGGCAGAGGTAGTAGGGAGATGAAAGTGTAACGGACAAATTAGAATTTCGAAGGATGCTTCCTACGTTATAACATGGCTGTTTATAGAGTTACAATTATTAAAACTTCAAATGGAAATGGAGCTGTCAACCAGAAGAAGTAGATAATAACCTTTCAGAGATCTTGTATTCGCCTCAAATGATCGAATGATGTCCTCCCAATATCTTGGTCTAGACAAGCACTTAGAACAAAGATCTTGAAGATATCGGAGAATGTATGAAATACAAACCTTTCTCTCCATGATCGTTAAGTGAAGCAAGAATTTCCCCTTCCGGAACAGGTCTACAAGAGTGTCATGCTAGGGTAGTGCGAATAAGAGGATATTTTTCTTATTCACAAGGCATCCAAGAAAACCCTCAAAGCTGGCCTTTATACAGATAAGTGCAACAGCAAGATGGATCGTAAAATCAGCATGCTTAATACAATTGATGAAATAGAAACAGTAAGAAATAAAAAAATTACCAGAATGTTCTATTCTATTTCTAGCCTTAACCCCCTAACAGGAGATGATCCTACAGTTTGCCGGTTCAATCAGATGAACCGGATCCTTCTATATATGTCAGAACTAAACTAGTGATTCATGATCGTGTCAACCTATGAGGAAAACCATACGATCTCTGAGCCAACGGTCCTCCCCGTCTATCAAGTAAAGGCTACGAGATCCTAAATGACTCAAGGTAGAAGAGTCCCTCTTAAGGAGGTAGGCCCCACAACCACCTCCTAGAGTGGGTTGACCACTCTCTCAGAGTTGGTAACCTTACTAGTTCCCTAAGAGGTGGGCTTATGACGAGATGAAACCACGAGGTCATTGAATACAAGTGAACTCGGGTAAAAAATTGTTCCAAACTCACCAATTTTAAAGATTATTCATGAATTAAATAGTATAGTGGTGAATAAAAGTCGAATCCATAGAGAATTAAGATACTTTTGAGGAAATCTTTGAAATTTGACCTGAATTGAGGTGAGAAATTAGGGATTTCAATATTTTTAAAAAGATTTCTCGAAGACGAATCCACATAATCAAAAATCGTAGAGTTTAGACCAAGATTCGCAGAGAAATCAACGCAAATAGAGAGAAAACTGAAATTAAATAAAAAATTCGACTAATCTATGATTCAAAATTGAAATCTAATGTTATAGGAAGAGAGATTTGGAGGAAAAAAATGAATTCTAACATAAGATAGCGCTCGAATTGATCCAATTGCTCACGAAATCAAAGGCTTTTTATTCCTCAAATTCGAAGACGATCATCGGCATTCAAGTAATTCCTCCTTATTCTCTTAATGGAATCTCACTTTTAAACACTCCTTGGACACGAAAAATTGATGTAGAAGACGAAGAAAGCAAGAGATACAAGGATTGAGATGTCTAAACATTTTAATTACTCGTAACACCCAAGAATGCTTTATATCGTCGGAGAATATGTGTATTTATAGAGAGATTTGGGCATAACCGTCGGATCGAGCATTTAATCTTTGATCAACGGCTCTAATGAAATGCTTAGATGAAAATCATTACGTTTACATCGCATCCGTTGGATCAAAGATAAACTATTGAGATTTTGCCACATCCCATGCGAAGAAGAAACACATGAAATGTCTGCTCGTTTAATCTTCATCTGACGCTCTGGATTCGTCCATGTATCCACGGGGTCCACCGAACAGTTTTAATCTTAGCTGTTATAACTCCTTAGATAAACGGCTGAGATTAAACCATTTTTAAATGCTTCGTTGACGAATCAAAGTGCGTCGTGTAACCCCTCACTTAAGCGACGATCGATGATCACGATTAAATCGCTTGTTCGGATGCTCCACATGTTGCCATGTCACCTGCACATAAAAAAGAAGAAAATAGTCCCACATGACAAAAAAATTATGGCTATTCGACGGGTATATAAGTATCGTGTAATTAATGAGATAGCAAAAATCCTAAAAAAGGTGCTTATTCTCATTAATCACTCGTACACGCTCACACACGCGCGCACATGCGCGCACATGCACACGTGTGTGATACATGGCATTCTCATACGCCGCCACGTGGTGCTGTAGTTTTTGCACGCACCACGTTAGTTGTCACATCAGCACGTGAAAAAAATATAATTTTTATTCATTTTAATTCAAAATAAATAGAATTAAATTCATAAAAAAATCAAAAAAATTTCATAAGAATCCCTAAAAATTAGATAATTTATAACTTTAAAAATACACATCTAAATTAATCTAAATTTATTTTTTTAGATCAGAAATTAAATTATCTATCATCCTAAAAAGTCAAATTCAATAATAAAAAGATAATACATTCTGATTTAAAAAATATACTAATTTCTCTTAGAAAATAAAAATTAGAAAAATAAATGAGTGTATAAAAAGTATTTTCTCTTATTATTTAAAATTAAAACCTAATTATAATCTCAAATAAAAAATTAGAATAATCTAATCTTTTAAATATTTGTCTCAATTATCATAATTATCCCTTAATTAGTACATTTTGAAATTATAACTTAATTTGCATAGAATGATATATATACACAAAAAATGATAACATGCATAAGAATATAATGTTTTATGCCTTAATTTTCATTCATAATCATATACTTTCATGTGTAAATTTGCATGTTATCAGCTTGCCTCTCTCTCCTCCTACAAATATGGATCTTCTAAAAAAATAGGAAAGATATAAATTGATTAATAATAAATAAAAGATAATAAATTTGACCTCTTTGACCCTTCAAGAATGACTTTAATTACCTTTGACTTGTTAAGAATCACTTTGACTATCATCGACTTCCAAGATAAATGGAATGACTAGTCTCCTAAAAAGGTGTAATGGGTTAACCCTCCTAAGAAGGTGATTTACTAACCTCCTACAAAGGTGGAAAGGTTTGACTAACCTCCTAAAGATATGACAAGGTTTGCCCAACCTCCTAAAAAGGTAAAAAGGTTTGACTGACCTCTTAAAAAGGTGGAATAGCTTGCCCAACCTTCTAAAAAGGTGGACAGGCTTTACCATCCTACTAAAAAGGTTTGACTAACCTCCTAAAAAGATGGAAAAGGTTGAACCTAAAAAGGTGAAAAGGCTTGGCCATCCTCCTAAAAAGGTTTGACTAACCTCCTAAAAAGGTGGAAAAGGTTAAACCTAAAAAGGTTGAATACTCGTTGTCTTCTTCTCCTTCTAGATAGTTTACATCTATGCTCCCATTAAACATCACCTAAGTCTTTGTATCCACATAATTCATAAAAATGTGAGAATTCAACCATTTAACTTATGAGAAGTCAAATAGAGTTAGTCTCATAATATAATAATAATAATATAAGAAATGATGTATAATAGGTCTTAGTCATATTTCATCATACTCAGTTATATAGAAATAGATATTTTCATTTTTACAGTCTTTGTCGACACTTAAACATGTAAATGATGTAAGAATGTCGCTTATATTTTAGAGTTATCACTAATGTCTATTAGTTAAGGGCAAACAACCACAACTCATGTTGCCCATGTAAAATTTGTGAGAAACTCTCTCGTTTCTTCTCATTCTCCTTGGGTAAAAAACTTTAGAGAGGAGATCTAATAGTTTGAGGATTATGCGAATTTTCCTTGAGGTTGGACACTTGAAAAATCTGAGTACTCTCTCAAGTGATCCATGTAAGGATAAAATCTAATTTATACTAGATGATGCGATCATCAGTTCTTAGTGTCTTGGTGTTTAGAATTTTTTATTCAATGTACTACAATGCATTTGATGTTTTGGTCGATGTTTTGGAAGGCTTTATCAACCTTAGATCCTAAAAGCCCTATTGTATGAAAACGAGATGATACATAAGAAGAAAGAAACCCAAGGGATGCAGAGGTAGATACTTAGAGAGTACAAGTAAATCGTAAAAAGTAGGGGATGTCTTCATAGAAGGTGATATCAATGGAAGTGCTATATTATTGTTTATCAGGGAAATAAACACCATTTCCCTTCTCCATATGAGAATAACCAATAAGCAGTCCCTTTAGTGTCCATGTAGAAAGCTTAGAGAGAGATGGAGTGTGGTTGTCAAGAAATTCCATACACCCACAAAGAGATGATGCACGATTGGAAGGAAAACCCAAGGATGGAGAGGCAGATGCTTAGAGAAGGGAAGTAGATGATGAGTAAGGGGCATCTTAATAAATGTGATATCACTAGAACTGATATCTTGCCACATATTAGATATATAAACATAAGGTCCCTTTGGTGTCCATGTAACAAGCTTAGAGAGAGATGGATTTAGGTCCTTAAAAATTTTCATACACCCACAAACACATGGCATCAAGAAAGAGACAATGCAGAAGAATTTGACCACCCAAAGGAGAGAACAAAAGATGATATAAAGATAAAGAGGCCATCATGATGACATTGGACCATAAATATTGAGAAATCTCATCTCATAGAGTAATGTTAAGTATGTCGTAGTGTTTTCTCTTTGTAACACTATTTTGAAGTGAAGCTCAAGGGCATGTGGTTTGGATATTATGTGGCCAATCACACTTCCATATATCTTATTTATGTTCATTGAAATGAAATTTATTCATTGTCATTGTTGTGTGATGTTTGTAGTGAAGTCCATGAGCATATACAATTACTAAGTGAATTATGATGTGATCATAATATAGTGATAATTAGTCTTTAAACATATGTTTTAAACATTCCTATTCATGGGATATTCGAGAGGGACATCGAATTTATCTGGAAAGAATGACACTATCTGATCCAACTCATATGATGAGTATGACTAATCCTGTAGCCATTGGTGTAGAGATACTTGGTATATATAGTGATTGCTCTTTAGAGAAAGAGTTCACTAAATTGATCCATATGAATCCCTGAACGGTAATTATACATAACTGTTAATCAGATTGATTGATGTCTCGATTTTATATTTAGTACTTTTACTTGAGATGCTAAAGACATCTTGTGGATGAATGGTCGTATTTTGATTATGACTTACGAATCCCTAGCCGCAAGATATCTAAGACGACATATGTTGGATACGACATTAAGTCCACGAAGATGATTATGTGATCAAGATGGAATCATCCGCCCTTGGTATTTGAGGAGACTGACTCAAGGAATAAGATGCACCGAAATCCTTGGCCAAGCTAAAAGAAATATCATAGGAGTTTCCGATGATTTCTTACTCACATCAGTACTAACTTGAGTGATCGATTAGGGTTTTACAATTGACAATTGACGAATGAAAGATTATACATACATGGTAATTGATGATGAAAAGGTTTCATAGGTGAGTTATCACATACTTCATATCTCCTAGAGTACGTGGTATAGCTTGACACCCAACAGGCTGGCAACTCAACCTATTGATTGGGTTAAATAGATCCTTGATTAATTCATCTATATGTTGATGTGAATAATTAATAAATGTTGACCAATAAGGTGTTATTTGGTCTATAGAGTTATTAATGAGTGAGATATATGGACCTAGAGGGTCACACACATAAGGTCTATGAATGTTGGTGGATATAGACATAATTATACTGGTTTCTATAAAAAATTTATATACCAAATGTCTATAAATAGGGGGAGAACGGCCTCAACTTATAGTGTCCATGCTAGCCTTGTGGGAATTCTCTCATTTCTTCTCTTTCTCTTGGTAAAGAGCTTTGAAGAGGAGATCCAACAATCTAGAGACCGTGCGGATACCGTTACAGGCTAGCCACTTAAATTGCTTCAAGAACTCCTTCAAATGAACCCTGTAAGTATATTTTCTCATACATACTAGATTATAGGATCATTTCTTCTTAGTGCCTCAATATTTTCAATATCAGATTGAATATATTTCACTGGATTCAATGTTTTGATCAAAATTTTAAAAATTTTATCGACTTCAAAACCCAACAGATGATACTTTGATGAGTACAATAGGTTGATAGAGCCACTGGGGTAAATTCAAGAGCATTGAATTTTCATACAATTTTGGGTGTTATGGAATGTTGGGTAATGATCTATTTGATAAATTGATAGACAATATTGAGAACACCATTAATATCATTGATGAGTTGTATCCCATAGACATAAGTGTAATTATTAACAAACACAATAAAGAACAGATTCATCAACAAACACTATGAAGTAGGAGTGAAGGAGGGTCCCAAGTGTCACATTGAACTAAGCCAAAGGCGTGGAATGATGGAATTGAATTTTAGTCATGATAAGTGGAGCGATAATGTTTTCCCATTTAGCATGACTTGTATACAAGCTCAAATAAAGATAACCATGGTAAATATTGAAATCATTTTGCAAAACATGTATTGCCAAGTTTGTGATGCCACAATAGAGAAGATGTCAAGTTGGAAATAGAAAAAAGAGAAAGAAGTTTCTAAGGACTGTTCACCATGAGTTCATAGACTCCTCAACCATTCTCATGCCTCTAACCAATCCTTCAATGAGTCCATAGGTCTTGGATGATACAATGAAATGGGAAAAATATAGAAACACAATTAAGGGCATGAGTGATTGCCCTTATAGGCAAAAGGTTGGTTGGAAAGTCAAGGACATAAAGTACATCATGCCATTTGGGATGAATTTGTGGTGGGGTGGTCATTCCATTAAAGATAGATGAAAAAGTGATAGTAGGAGTGAGGGAGGATATGATGAAGGTGTGTTAGTCATATAGGAAGATGTTCCTAAGAGAATAACTCGAGATCAATTAGAAGCAATAACAAAATGTATAATTGAAAGGGAGGCAAGGCTAGTTGTCAAAGTAGATGCATGAGATTGCTTCCATACTTCATATTCTACCAAGTTAAACCTCATGTGGATCATCAACCCAGGTAGTGTGACTAATGTGATCAAGATAATTGCATGTGACCTCGTATGCCAAATAAGAGAAGAAAACTAGTTGATTTTGGTCAATTTGTGAAAATTTTGGGCCAATTTGAACTGATTTGGGGTTGATTTAAGCCAATGTGAGATTGATTTGGGCTGATATAGGGTCAGATTTAGGGTTGAATTGGGTGTAGATCTAGGTTGACATTGAGTTAGTCTTATGTTGACTCAAAAACCTCAAAGTAAAAAGAAAGTCAACATTGAGTTAACTTGATTGACTCTTAGTCAAAACCAAAGGGTTGGGAGGCCTTCCTCCATGGTGACAGTGACCCTCTCTATGATGGATATTATGTGGCCTATAATCCAATCACACTTCTATGTATCTTGTTTATGTTCATTGAAATGAAATTTATTCATTTTCATTCTTGTGTGATGTTTGCAATGAAGTCCATGAGCATGTGCAATGACTAAGTGAATTATGATGAGATCATAATATAGTGATCACTAGTCTTTAAATATATGTTCTAAACATTCCTATTCGTGGGATATTCGAGAAGGACATCGAATTATCCGGAAAGAATAGCACTATCTAATCCATCTCATATGATGAGTATGACCGATCCTATAGCCATCGGTGTGGAGACACTAAGGATAGATAGTGGGTGCTCTTTGGAGAAAGAGTTCACTGAATTGATCCGTATGAATCCCTAAATGGTATTATACCTAACTGTCAATCAGGTTGATTCATGTCATGATTGTGTATGTAGTCCTTTGACTTGAGACACCAAAGACATCTTGTGGATGGATGATCGTGTTTTGATTATGACTTACGAATCCCTAGTCACGGGATATCTAAAACGTCATATATTGGATACGACATGAAGTTCAAGAATATGATTGTGTAGTCAAGATGGGATCATCCACCCTCGGTATTTGAGGAGATTGACTTAAAGGAATGCGATGCGATGAAATCCTTGGCCAAGGTAGTAGAAATATCGAAGAAGGAGTTCTCGATGATTTCTACACGCATCAGTAATAACTTGAGTGACCGATTAGGGTTTGACAGTTGACCATACCCTAAGTCATTCATGAGTCTAATGTGGATGAAGGATTATACATACATGGTAATCAATGACGGAAAGGTTCCATAAGTGAGTTCTTACATACTCCATATCTCCTAGAGTACGTGGTGTAGCTTGGCACCCAACGCTGGCAACTCAACCTATCGATTGGGTTAAATCGATCCTTGATTAATTAATCTATATGTGGATGTGGATAATTAATTAAGGTTGACCAATAAGGTGTTATTTGGTCTATAGAGTTATTAAATAGTGAGATATATGGACCTAGAGGGTCACACACATAAGGTTTATGGATGTTGGTGGATATAGACATAATTATGAGGGTTTTTATGAAAAAACCTCATACCAAATGTCTATAAATAGGGGGAGAACGACCACAACTGAAGGTGCCCATGCAAGCCTTGTGAGAATTCTCTCCTTTCTTCTCTTTCTCTTTTGGTGAAGAGCTTTGAAGAGGAGATCCAACCATCTGGAGACCGTGTGGATACCGCTAGAGGCTAGACACTTGAATAGCTTCAAGAACTCCTTCAAGAAAACCTGTAAGTATGTTTTCTCATACATACTAGATGATAGGATCATCTGTTCTTTGTGGCTTGGTATTTTGAATGTCCGATTCAATATTTTTCCGCTGCATTTGATGTTTTGATCAAAATTTTGGAAAGTTATCGACCTCAGATCCCAACACTCTAGGAGGTGATTGATAGAATTATGTGGCATATAAGCCAATCACACTTCTATGTATCGTGTTTATGTTCATTAAAATGGAAATTTATTAATTGTCATTCTTGTGTGATGTTTGTAATGAAGTCCAAGAGCATATACAATGACTAAGTAGATTATGATGAGATCATGATACATAAATCACTAGTCTTTAAAGATATATTCTAAACATTCCTATTCATGGGATATTCGAGAAGGACATCGAATTATCCGAGAAGAATATCACTATTTGATAAGACTCATATGATGAGTATGGCTGAGCCTGTAACCATCAATTTAGAGACACTAATAATGGATAGTGGGTGCTCTTTAGAAAAAAAGTTCATTAAATTGATCTGTATAAATCCTTCAATTGTATTATACCTAATTGTCAATCAGGTTGATTTATGTCATGGTTGTGTATGTGATCCTTTGACTTGAGACACCAAAGACATTTTGTAGATGAATGTCCATGTTTTGATTATAACATATGAATCCCTAGCCACTTGATTTAAAAAATGTTATATATTAGATACGACATGAAGTCTTTGAAGATGATTGTGTGGTCTAGATGAGATCATCCGCTCTTAATAGTTGAAAAGATTGACTCAAGGAATGAGATACAATGAACTCTTTTTTAGGAAGGTTCTTTTAGATGATTGTGTGGTTAAGATAAAATCATCCGCCCTTAATACTTGAAGAGATTAACTTAAGGAATGAGATGCGATGAAATCCTAGGCCAAGGTAGTAGAAATATTGGAGGAGTTCCCAATGATTTCTTACACACATCAATACTAACTTAGGTGACCGATTTGGGTTTGACATTTGACTATATCCTAAGTCATTCATGAGTCTAGTGCGGATAAATGATTATATATACATAATAATCGATGACAAAAAGGTTTCATAAGTGAGTTCTTATATACTCCATATCTCCTAGTGTACGTGGTGTAGCATGACATTTAACGGGCTAGAAACTCAACCTATCGATTGAGTTAAATCGATACTTGATCACTTAATCTATATGTTGATGTGAATAATTAATTAAGGTTGACCAATATGGTGTTAATTAATCTTGAATTACAATGTCATGGATTAGCTATTGACGAGTTTTTTCTTTATAATGTTCTCTTGGGATTTGAGCAAGAAACTGAGCTTCAAGTAAATTTGATAACGATGTGTTTACTTTGATTTGATTGTTAACATAAAGATCCAAGCTGTAGCAGGATGCCAATTTGAAATGTCTGTATGCGGAGAATCTAGATGGGTGACGGAACAGATGCCCATCAAAATTCAATTCGCCCGTGATGATTTTAAGACTGAGGTATTCATATTAAGACTGTGGTATTCAATCAAAATCTAGACTGTGGTATTCATATTAGATGAAACATTTCCATGCGATAATGGGCCGGTAATAGAAAGAACAATTGGAGACTACTCAAGACGGGGCCAAGTCCAGAGGCATCGGTCATGGGAATTCTCCCCACAGGGCATATGTGTGAAGCTCTCATTTCTTGGTATAACTTGTCCGCATACAGAGCACGTTGGCCTCCTCAATTCACCATTGGGTTGATGACGTTGTTCAACCGCGAGCACGTGCGCGTCATTTGCCTCGTCGTATTGTTCAGTCTTGACCAACTCAAAAGTCAGGCTTACCCACAGTGCCCTGTGATTTAATTGCATCGTTCCCGCGATGGATTTCTGGAAAAACTTCATGGCCTCGCCAACGATCTGCCTGCACGCGTCGTGCGAGATGATGTGGGTGAAACACAGCAGTCTACACGTCAGTTGATCCATCGCCTTGAAAACTTCATCGTCCCCGTTCCCGGAAAATAGATGGTAGGTCCCGGGGAAGCGCACCGTCTCAGTTAGGAACTTCTCGGCGAGTAAATCATCTCCTCGGACTATTCGCAACTTCTCCAGCGATACTACCGTGAACTTTCCATCCGGAAGGATGTGGTCAAAGTCAACATTAACCCCTGGATTACCGCCGGAAGGTAGGCTTTGAGATATCTGCGTCACCTCGCACAAGTAGCCGTTTTCCATGTAGATATTAAACTCGTCGGTTTCCCTACCATGGCACATGGCTCCTGCATGCGGGTCGACAGACTAAGAAAGAGGGAAACGACGAAGGTTTAAATGAGTGCTTGAAATCCTGAGGCTAACCTTAGTGAAAGCCTCGCTTACAGAAACTTCACTGAACTCCAAAGGCAAGTTGACCTATGTTACAGTATGATCATCGAAATTATGGATATTTATTTTAAAAGACTTTGGTCGATGGAAGTGAACTGTACTGCGCAACAGACGGAGAACCGCCCAGAGACAGAGAGAGAGAGAGAGAGAGAGAGAGAGAGAGAGAGAGAGAGAGAGAGGGTGAAGATATCAGAGATTTCATGTCCAGAGAGGCTAAATTCGGAGGACAACTTTCACTAGGGAAGGTGATGACAGGAATTGGTCTCAGACGAAGGGCTTTAGCGCGAAGGTATATGGGTCTCGACAAAGGAATAAATCCAGAACAACGGAGTGATAAACCATCACAAATGAACGGAATATACAGAAAATAGAGCCACGGATAATCTTCACCTGCTGAGGACGGTATCGATGATTGCGAAAAATGAAGTAATCAACAGAATCACGACGGAAAATAAAGTAATGCTAAATACCAGTGTATTGAATAGGAAGACACTGGAAAAAATGGACAGAAAGATACGACGGGGATAATCAAGAGAAAGAGCCAAGGATAATTCACCATCCGGCGGCTCTACGGGAAGTGATCGTCCGATCCGCGCTCTTCATTTTCGTGCAGAATTCAATATCCTCGAATGTATATCAGAATTGGGGATTTTCTTACAGAAAAAAATAAAGAAAGTTCAAGAATGGCTGCAACTGTCTACTGGACTTTCGTTCAACGTCATATTCTGACAAAAATAGAGAACGCTAGGTGCTTGATCAGGCATCGAGAATGAGGAAAATCAAGGTATTCAACAAATGGCGATGGAAAAAGAAGCAACGATAAAAGTAAACGAAGCAGATACTGCGACACCGGCAAAACAAGACAGAAATGTACAATCGGGATCAATAAGAACAGAGTCAAAGGAAATCTTTACCTTCTCGGTGACGATATGGCGAGAAATCTTCCGAACAAAACTCTTTATCTTCTCTAAGCATTCAATATCCCTTGATAGAAACATCATAAATGGGAATATTTATCCTCTCCTTGTTTCGCCCGCAACAGAAAATTAAAGAAGTCGTTAGAACAACTGACGTCTCGCTAGTTAACTGTCTTGACCCGGTTGTCAGACCGGGTTTGTCAAAGAAACCGGAGCAGACTGAAGCCATCCAATCAAATTTAACCTAATCAACGAAGTGTAACGTCAAAGCTCCAATGGCACAAGCCAGCAAATCAACGCAAGAGAAGTCAACGGCACGTCTTACGACCATTTTGGAATTGAGCTTCAGTTCTACTATCATGCGTTAGAGATAAACTCATAGACAGTATTAAAATTATATTGGATAAATTCTTTTGACAAACGTCAGTTCTACTTCATCTTGCCGCTGAGCAGTATCGTGTCATGAGGTGGATTAAAGACGACGTTCAAGAATTCATTTCAAAAAGTGCTGGTTTGAAAGTATACTGCACATATTGAGATCACTTACGTGGATCGTGATTATCAAGAGAGGTAAATTCAAAGTAAAATGGAAACTTGCGGCAATTTATATGAGCGGACAAATGTGAAACCTCCTCTCTCTTTCTTAAAAAGATTGAGCATCACGGGAGACAAGAAATCAAGACTAAACTGATAAGTGACAATCCAATAGAAATTTTTTTATGATCCTTCCTCTTTCTGAAGGAGAAGTGAGGCACACAAATCCGCAAAAGAAATAATCCCTTGCGATTATGCAGTGCGATGGTTCTTTCTCCGTCACACCCTCTTCTTCCAAAGCTTCTTACCATGTTCCTCGAGTCTCCATATTTTGCTTCCTGATCAACGGGGAAGAGCACATTTTTTTTCTCTTCTTGAAGCCTCACTTATTCCTCATGGATCTCTAAGAAAGAAAGACTGAGAATAGAAAAGAATGAAGGGAAAATCCAGCCATTACTGTTAAAGAACGACTTCGCTCCTGACACGTCGTCTCTCTCGACCAGACGGTTATAACCGTCTGGTCTAGTTACAACATCTCGTCGCCTCATCCTCCACGTCTAACCTCTTCCTCTTTAGCACTCACTGCTGCTATAAATACGGATGTATCCGCTACACTATGTTTCACGGAAGTCATTCTTTTCTCCACTACACTACTATTTCCTCTCTCCACCTCCTCGGTTTCTTTACGTGGTATCGGAGCCACTGCCAGACACAATGGCAAACGAAACTTCGTCGACGGCAATCACCGGTCCAGGAGTTAGCAACCTGTTTCCGTCAACCGGCAGCACGATTGGACTGAACATTCCAATCAAGCTCACTCGGGAAAATTTCCTTCTGTGGAAGACGCAACTGTTTCCCATCTTAAATTGCAACGATCTTGCGCATATTCTCACGCAAGATCCACCAGTACCAGCGGGTACAAACTCAGCCGACAACATGATAGAGAATCCTGTATATCAGGCATGGAGAAAGAAAAGACCAGCAGGTACTTTCGCTTTTAGTTTCCTCGCTTTCCGAAAATATTTTTCCATGTGTAGTTGGCAAAACAACCTCAAAAGAGGCATGTGATGCGTTAAACAAACATTTGCTCTTCGTCAAACCCGTCGCGGATCATGCACCTTCACAACAAACTTCATAATTCCTCAAAAGGTACACGTTCTATTCCGGAATATGTGCAGGATATTCGGAGAACGTGTGATGAGCTTGCAGCGGTAGGCTATCCTGTTCAAGAGAGCGTTTCCGTTTATGATCTTCTACGCGGTCTTGGCCCTATGTATTCAGCCTTCAATGCGGGAATTACCTCCAACCTACATAATCTCACCTTCGAAGACGTTGTTGCTCAAATCAACTCGCATGATGAGCTTCTTAATTTCCTTAAGCCTCCTTCCAAAGAAAATACCACATCGGATTTTCCTCCAATGGCTAATCACGCACAAGTGTCGGGATCTGATCGAGGTAGAGGACGGAATAGCGGACGAAATAATCGTGGCAGAGGGCGTAATGGTGGAAGATACACACCGCAGCTGCCAAATTTGTGGCCAATTTGGTCATAGAGCACAAGAATGCAGAGAGAGATTTAACCGAAACTTCTACGGTTGGCAAAATCCCCCGGCGACTTATGGTCAATTTGGTTCCCCGACGAATCCACAACCAAGTCCACATGCCTATAATTTATCTCTACCGCCAACGACAGGGATCATCGACAACACATGTCGGTATCCAGACAGCGGAGCAACTCACCATGTCACAAACGATCCTCAATCATTGATTGACCCAACGGTTCTTCATCAATTCCTTCTTGGTCATTTCCGTTGAAACTTTAATATATTCTTCATGTGCCAGCTATAAAGAAAAACCTACTATCAATTTATCGGTTGACTAACAACAATTATGTCTATGTTGAATTTCATGCTGATCACTACATCATAAAGGAAGAGGGCACAGGGAGACCCCTCCTCAAGGGAAAAGTTAGAGATGAAGCCTGCCTGCTGAACCGTGATAATAAATCACCAGTCGCCTATGCTGCAGAGAAGGTTGCAATGGATCAATAGCATCAACGACTTGGACATCCTCATTTTAAAGTACTTCATCATATTATCTCAACCTATGGTCTTCCTACCTTTGCTTACAATAAAATCGCACCGTGTGATGCATGTCTGTCGTCCAAATCACACAAATTACCATATACCACTCCTCAACATTCCACACGCAGACCGCTTGAATTAATTCACTCGGACCTTTGGGGACCCTCCCCGGTCCTATCGCACCTTGGACACAAGTATTACGTAATCTTCATTGATGATTTCACTCGATATACATGGTTGTATCCCCTTATACTCAAGAGCGACATACTGAATATCTTCATGAACTTTCATCAAAAGGTAGAAAGACAATTCAACTTGAAACTACTGAATTTTCAATCGGATTGGGGCGGAGAATTTCAGGCCGTGAGCAAGTATCTTACTAGTTGTGGCATTCATCATCGCTTGTCTTGCCCTCATACCCCGGCTCAAAACGGGACCGCCGAAAGAAAACACAGACACATCATCGAGACTGCCCTTTCACTACTGAAGCAAGCTTCAATGCCTCATAAATTTTGGGATGAGGCAGCTTGCACCGCAGTATACTTAATCAATCGCATGCCTACTCCTCTTTTAAAATTCAAGTCTCCATATCAGCTCACTTTTCAATCAAGATCCCGACTACAGCTTTCTTCGTACGTTTGGATGTATGTGTTACCCGTATCTTCGTCCCTATGCAGCCACCAAGTTGGATTCTCGATCAGAATGTTGCACCTTCTTAGGATACAGGGCGTTTCATCGAGGATATTGCTGTATCTCCATGACTTGTGGTCGGCTTTACATATCCCGCGATGTTATCTTCTCCGAAATAGTTTATCCGTTTGCTACCAAATCGATGGATAGTTCTCATCCCACAGATCCTCCTCAGTCCGAGCAAAGCATCCTTGGGTCGTCACCTCATAACGAATCTCTTCAACTCTTCACAACTGAACCACTTAAATCCAATCAAATGTCTACTACTCCACCCACTGATCCTCCCTTTAATACCGAATCCTCTCTACCCTCGCCTCCCATTATACCCTCGGATTCTCCTGATTCTCCTGACTCTCACCATCCATATTCCACCTTGAGTTCACCATCCGGCCATATCCCTTCATCCAATCCTCTATCTCCCTCCAATCTTGATCATCAGACCTCACCCTCTCATATACGAACTAAATCATTTCTCAGAGATCATTCAGTCGTTGGATAATTCCCCATCTAAACATCTCGCAAGATATCCTCTACCTCAATGCTACTCCATCACGTCTAACCTTATCCTAGAACCGATGAATTATCAATCTGCATCTAAACACTCCCATTGGGTTCAAGCCATGCAGGAAGAGTACTATGCTCTCCGCCGGAATCAAACTTGGTCACTAGTCCCTCGCCCCTCCAATCGACCTGTAATCGGTTGTCGGTGGATATACAAGACCAAATTTTCTCCCAATGGACAGGTTGATCGCTTCAAAGCCCGGTTAGTCGCCAAAGGTTATCATCAGGAAGGAGGAATCGACTACCACGAAAATTTTAGTCCGGTGATCAAGGTAACGACCATTCGCCTTCTTCTCTCTCTCGCCATCAGTAAAAATTGGCAAATTCGCCAGCTCGATATCTCCAATGCATTTCTACACGATGATTTAAAAGAATTAATCTATATGGAGCAGCCTCAAGGCTTTACAGATATCGCTCTCCCACATCATGCCTGTCGCCTCCGAAAATCATTGTACGGTCTTAAGCAAGCACCGAGAGAATGGTGTCATAAACTCTCCGGTCAACTCCTCCGCCTCGGTTTCACTGGTTCAAAGACTGACACGTCCTTATTCTTTCTCAATACCGGTCCAATTTATGTCCTCATTTATGTGGACGACATCTTAATCCTCGGACCGTCATCCACACAAATCGGTGCACTCGTCAAGTCTCTTAGTGAGCTCTTCACTCTTCGAGATCTTGGCACAGCCTCACATTTCCTTGGAGTTGAATTTCCGCCCTGCCGTACTGGTTATTTTCTTACCCAAGGACATTACATCGCCTCTCTTCTACAACGCATGAACATGTCTCAGTGTAAACCAGTAGCTACTCCCTCTCCGGTTGCCACTCCTCACTCTAAGTCCGAGACGTCTGATGATCCCTCTACTTACCGGAGTATCGTCGGTGCGCTACAATATCTCAACATGACTCGTCCAGACATTGCGTTCGTAGTTAATCAAGCATGCCGCTCGATGCACTCACCGCAGCCTATCGATTGGGTGAGGCTGAAACATCTTATAAGATATTTAAAAGGAACAATCGACTATGGCCTCCACTTCAAACGTGACTCCGATCTCTCGCTCACTGCTTACAGTGATGCCGATTGGGCTGGCAATGTATTAGATCGTCGGTCAACTGGAGGATTTCTTGTATTCCTTGGCAGCAACCTCATCTCCTGGAGTTCAAAACAGCCAACTGTAGCACGCTCTAGCATGGAGGCCAAATACAAAGCTGTCGCTAATGCCTCATCCGAATTAATTTGGATCAATTCTCTTCTCCGTGAGTTGAGTATTTTCGTTACCCGCTCCCATTCTATGCTGCGATAACATCGGGGCAACATACTTATCAGCTAATCCCGTGTTTCATGCTCGGATGAAACACGTTGAAATTGACTTCCACTTTGTTTGTGAACAAGTCGCCGCACGCCGCCTACGTGTATGCATCATCTCCAGTCAAGATCAAACTATCGATCTTCTCACCAAAGCTTTACCCAAACAGCGCTTTCAGCTACTTCGGTCCAAGCTCAACGTCTTACCAATGTTTCACTTGCAGGAGGGTGTTAAAAGAACGACTTCGCTCCTGACGCGTCGTCTCTCTCGACCAGACGGTTATAACCGTCTGGTCTGTTACAACGTCTCGTCGCCTCATCCTCCACGTCTAACCTCTTCCTCTTTAGCACTCACTGCTGCTATAAATACGGATGTATCCGCTACACTATGTTTCACGGAAGTCATTCTTTTCTCCACTACACTACTCTTTCCTCTCTCCACCTCCTCGATTTCTTTACAATTACATTCTGCACATAGTACGGGAATAGAAAGAGACGTAACGATAAATCCCTAAAAGATCACGGGGTAGAGGACTGGGGCCTACATTTTCAGGCGGCCCTCGTACGCTGAGTCGCGATTGATTCGGATGAGAACTGAGAGGAGAATTGAAGACTCAAGAAAAAAACTTACACTTTTACGAAAATTCAAGAACACTCACAATCACTCAAATATCGCGCTCTCTTAGGCATTGCATTGAACACTTATTTATAACAAAAAAGAAACATAAACCGTAGTAACAGTTTGTCCATGTGGCCCACATATCGCTGTTATAACTCCTCGATGTAAATGGTTGAGATTAAATCTTCTCTTATGTTGATGGTGGATTACTACTTCCTCCGTTTATCTGAAGATGGACGGCTGGACCACCTTATCTCAAACACTCCCTTGAGCCAAACCCCTGTTCATCTTCGTGATGCTTAATTTCTCACAAATCTCTTAAAATTTGATCTGTTTGAGTGATTTTGTAAATGAATCCGCCAGTCGTGATACCGTACTCACATAATGTTCATGATAACATTCAAAAGGGGGCATATAAGATGCTCATTATCGTCATATTTTTTGTTCCAAGGGTCAAAATCATTCATCTTTTCCGCATGTTATCATAGAATTATGCCAAAGATGAAGAACTTCTTGATGAATAAGGTTAAAGAGTTATATACAAATAATAAGAAGGATTAATAGCTTCTAAAGAGGCTAAAATGAGAGGACTTATAGACATCCAAGAGGGTTTTATTTTCTTTAAGTTTTACATTTTATTAAAATGAATAAACAATTAAATGTCTTCGTTAAATAAAAGAATTTTTCAATTGCTGCAATTTTATTTTTAGGAAATTTCTTGGTAACATTTTTTTAATTGTTGCCCTTAATGGGCCAGCTGGAACTAACATGCTTTAGAAGATCTTAGATAGGATATGCATGCAAATGATGCCGACCAATGTCAGGTCCAAGTGTAATGATGCGTGCAAAGCATGCATATAGAAATAAATATCGGATCATCTAATGCGTATGACGTGCAGAACATATGGGAGATCCTCCACCAATCATCTGGAGCTTAAACAAACTTACCAAGCGATGGACATATGAAACATTGGGTGTGTGCAAAGCAACGAGCATGAATACAAATAATCGACTTGCCAGATACTCTTGTCGCGAGTTGGTTAGGGTATAAAAGAAAGAATGAAGAGGGAAGTTAGGCATTCTTGATTTCCTGCCCAACTAACCTTGGCCTGGAGGACACAATGGGAAGAAGAGCCTTAGGATCGACTTTGAAGGACTTCGGTGCAATGTTTTGAGTCAATAAATCTCAATTCAAAGTAGCAACAAGGTTGGTAAGGGCCAAATAGGGTTTCGTATTTTTAGGTTTTACAAATTTTTAATTTAATTCAAATTACTTTGCGATTTTAAACTTCAGTTTTCTAAAATTCTGAGATTTGTGTTTTACATATGATTAGATCTCACTAAACTTTCATAAATATGGATTGTGTACAACAACATTAGTTTTCAACTTCTTTTAAGGTGAATGTTTTGGCAACAGAGATAAAGGTTTAGGTTAACTTTGGATTTGCAATTGTTTGTAGTTTGATAAGAATTACCTGCTTCCTGTTGTGTTATCTTTGATCTAGGTTAAAGAAATTTAACAGTGAATCTTTGATATTATCTTGATAAAGAAAAGGAGTGCAAAAATAAAATAGAGATTATGAATCATTACTATCCTAATACCTGACACTAAATAATGCATCTTATAAATTCAAGTTTCTTGATTTGATGATACTTTTCTTTTTTTACTTCATTGTCCAGCTTATATGTAGAAAGATTGCATTAGAAAGATATTTAAAGTGAACATTTCGAAAATAGGATAGGAACATAGTGAATAGCTGCATTCAATTTTTTTATTTCATTTAACAAAATAAAAGAAGAAAATATATCTTTGTAGGATCAATATTGACAAACATGATAAGAAGGTAAAATGAGGGGAGAAGAATCCATAATTTGTAGATTAATTGGTTATTGATCTGCACAAATAGTGACCAGTGGAGAACAATTCTTAAGCTAAAAAAAGTTGCATTTTGTAGTGAAATCTTGCATGAGATATTAGCTATATGATTTACTAAAATGACGAAAAAAGAGGTTGATGGAATTAGAGTACACATTGAAGGAATTAGATTCCAAATTGACCGTTGAAGGGTGTGTTTCACCAATCAACTATATCATCTGGTTTAGCCTAAATCGTTCTATGGTTGAAAATGTTGGGAAGTACATCAAATGAACCTTAAATGAACAAAATTTTTTTGCCATTGCCTCCCTTGGATTCAACCCCTTACTAAGCTATTCCATAAGTTCAAGAAAAACCCTCACAATGACATATATTTTCTTACCTTTTTTTGGACTTATCAGTTCACATACGCTTTATCAACACAATCACAGATAAATGATATTTAGTTTTGATGTGTTTGCTGCAACTGTGTCAATGCAATGGTTGATTTGTTGTCAACGTGTAACTTAAATGGTTTTACTTGAATTTTTAGTATTTCTTCAACGAATCGAATGATCCACATGCCTTGAAAAGTTGCAGCTGAGGCTACAATATATTCTGCCTTGCATGATGACAAAGCAACCACATTTTTCTTCACTATGTTCCAAGTGATGGCAGAATTCCCCAAAAAAAATTTGACCAGTTGTACTGTTTTTATCATCAATATCTCTTGCAAAATCACTTTCACTATACTCGTGAATCGTATAACATTTTTTTCCTTTTTCGTATCTCAGACCAAACGAGGATATGGCTTTGATGTATCTTAAAACTCTCTTTGATGCATTCATGTGCTCGAAGGTCAGTCTGTGAATGAATATGCTCAAATAGCTCACACTAGAAGCTATGCCTAGTCGTGTATGTACTAAATATATGAGAATACCAATACGACTTATGAATAGTGAAGGATTTACCTCTTCTCTTGTCCCATCTTTCACCAATTTCAACCAAAATTGTGATGGATATTATGTGGCCTGCAAGCCAATCACACTTTTATCTTTCATTTATATTCTTTGAAATGAAATTTTATTCAATGTGATGTTTGCAATGAAGTCCATAAACATATGCAATGATCAAGTGATTTATGACGAGATCATAATACAATGATCGTTGGTCTTTAAACGTATGTTCTAAATATTCCTATTCATGGGATATTAGAGAAGGACATCAAATTATTCAGAAAAATAGCACTATCTGATCTGACTCATATGATTAGTATGACTGATCCTATGGCCATCGGTGTTGAGACACTAATAACATGCTAGTTAGGCATGATAATACATGATTATTAATGCATATTAAGGCATAAAAGGTTTTATTCCTATGCATGTTATCATATTTACGAGTATTTATCTATCATTCTATGAAAAAGTCATTATATTCTCAAAATACCTTAATTTAGGGTTAGTTATTATGAATTAAAGATAAATAATTTCATAACCCATCTTTACTTGAGTTTAGAAGTAGTTTCTAAAGTTAAATAATGAGAGAAACCATTTTTATAAACATTCATTTAATTATCTAAAGTTTAAATCTGAAAGAAATGAATGTATTTTTGAAATACAAATTAAATATCTTGTTATTTATTAAATATCTTGTTAAATCTTAAAGAAATTGAATGTATTCTAAAGTTTAATTGAATTTTTAGAATGATGGATAATTAAATTTTTGATCAAATGAAAGAAATTTGAATTAATTTGGAGTTATATTTTGAAAGTTATGAATTTTCTAATTTTCAGGGATTTTTCTAGATTTTTTTCTGAATTTGAAATGAATTTCTAAGGATTTTTGGGAATTAAAAATCAAAATTTTCTAATTTAAAATTGAATTTTCAGATTATTTAAAGCGCACAAGTGACTTGGTGCAATCTGGAGTGTCCGATCGATCATGATCGATGATCAAGAGCGCGATGCGACGTGGCGCATCGTGGGACGTTCGATCGCGAGAAATCAAAGCCGTTGATCTTCAGTTAAGTGAAGAGGTACGTTGTGAGATCGGATTCATCCGATGCGTTCTAATCTCAACTCTTGATCAAGAGGAGTTATAATGGTCAAGATTAAACCGACGAAAACGCATCAGAAACGTCCAATCGTGATCCGACGGCGACTGTTTGATGCATTTTTAGAATGCTTGCGTCGTGGCTTCATCTCATGCGTCGATCGTCAATCCAACGGCTGCGACTTAGCGGTAACGGTTCGCATCCGATGCGTTTTATCAGAGACATTGATTGCGAATTAAATGGAGATTGGACGGTTACGCCCAAATCGCCCTATAAATTGAGATATTCTTTGAGATTGTAAAGCATTCGAGGGCAATTTGACTTAATCAAACTGTTTAGACACCAAATCTCTTGAATCTCTTGATCCCATTCACTTCTAGACTCATTTCCTGCGTCCACGGAGTGCTTAAGATCTAGATTTCGACGATCGACAAGGAAGAAATCGACGCTTGAACTCCACGAATCGCGATTTCTGAATTTTTATGAATCGTGATTAATTGGATCAATTCAATCACAATTTTGGGTTAGGGATCATGTTTCATCCTAGTCTATCTTTGTTTTAGTATTTAATTTCAATTTAGAATCGTAATTTAAGTGAATTTCCTTTTAATTTTTTGTTTTTTATTCTTTAGATTTTCTGAAAAAATCGTCTCTATTAAATCTTTAATTTCTCTGCGAAATCAATGTCAAATTCATTGATTTTGGATTTTGTGGATTTTTCTTCAAGTCCTCTTTTATAAAGTATCATTTTCCCCAATTTCTATCACTGATTCAGCGTTTGATTTGATCAAATTCAAAGAGATCCTTTAAAATTTCCCTAATTCTCTGTGGATTCGACCCTTATTTACCATTGTACCGCTCAATTCGAAATTAATTTCATAAAATTGATAGGTTTGGACTCTATTTGGACAAGTGACCGTCAGTATTCAACGACCACTTGGTCTCGTCTCGTGAGTTACTAAGGATAGATAGTGGGCGCTCTTTGGAGAAAGAGTTCACTGAATTGATCCGTATGAATCCCTGAATAGTATTATGTCAAATTGTTAATGATGTTGATTCATGTCATGGTTGTGTACATGGTCTTTTGACTTGAGACACCAAAGACATCTAGTGGATGGATGGTCGTGTTTTGACTATGACTTAGAAATCCATTGCCAAGCGATCTCCAAAACGTCATAGATTGGATACGACATTAAGTTCTCGAAGGTGATTGAGTGGTTAAGATGAAATCATCTACCCTCGGTATATGAGGAGATCAACTCAAGGAATGAGATGTAGTTAAATCCATGGCCAAGGTAGTGGAAATATTAGATAAGTTGTTCTCAACGATTTCATACTCGCATCAATACTAAATTGAGTGACTGATTAGGGTTTGACAATTAACTATACCTTAAGTCATTCATGAGTCTCGTGCAGATGAAGGATTATACGTACACGGTAACCAATGACAATAGGGTTCCATGAAAGAGTTCTAAAATACTTCATATCTCCTAGAGAAAGTGGTGTAGCTTGGGACCCACTAGGCTAGTGACTCAACCTGTCAATTAGGTTAAATCAATCCTTAGTCAATTAATCTATATGTTGATATGGTTAATTGATAAGGAAGACCAATAAGTGTTATTGGGTTGATAGAGTCATTAACTGGTGAGATATATGTACCTAGAGGGTCACACACATAAGGTCAATGGACGTCGGTGGATATAGAAATAATAATAAAGGCTTTTGTAAAAAATTTACATTCCTAAAGTCTATAAGTAGAGAGAGAACAACCATAATAGAGGTGCATAATGGTATGATTTAGTGCAGTCGTTGAAAACACACGATCCTCTGTCAAGCAAAATTTATAATTCTGAACTTACGATAATTTAAAAACATGAAATCAAGTACAACAATGAGATCGGCTCAAACCATAAAGAGCACGGTTGACTTTTATCGAAAGAGTTGGCGTGGTCAAACTAAAGTCTAATTAGGGTTTTTAAGAAAAAAACATGATAGCCTATTAATGGAAATAATATGACTATATGAGAGAAGATATTTTAAGCCTTTTAGAAAATATTCGAAGAAGAAAAGCGAAAAATTAAAGTAAAAGCGTTGAGTTTGACTAGACTTTGACTTTCTATAAAATTAGAGAGAAAAAGGTGAGAAAATATTATGAAAATTAGCTTTTTAGAAACCTAAAGATAAAATGGTGAATTTTTTTTATAAAATGTGTAATTTTTAGACAAAAATTAGATTTATTATGATTTTTCCCAAATTAATTAACAGAAAATTCCCGAAATTAAGATCTCGATCAAAATCATTAAAATGACTAACCAAATGATATCCATATCAAGAAATTCACATATGAATAGAAAGCTAACGACCAAAGAATTCTAGAGAAATCAAAATTATCAAATTTTACCTTGTATATTATGAGTAATTGCCCTCGCAAGTCCACGCCCAAATTCGGATTGAAAATAAACAGCAGTTGGTCAAACAACAAATTGAGGGGCCAACCTTGATAAAACTTGATGAATAACATATCCATGAAAAGCTGAGTGAACAAGGAATCCAATGAAACCAAAAGTCGAATTATTTGGACATAAGATCAGGGAGAAATCCTTGTTCAAAAATTGTCAAAAATTTACGATCAAATTTGGGCGAAAATGATGAAATTTCCTATTCCTAAACTCTAATTACCTATCTAAATCTAATCTAAACTACCTAAATTGCAAGGATTACAAAGGAATCAAATTACAAACCTGATTGACTTGAAGACTAAGCTTCAAATTGCTTTTATTATTGCATATTTCTCAGGTTTCATCTTCATCGTGATTTCGGCATTCCAGGGGCGATTTCCAAACGTTTTCTCACAAAGAGTTGTGATTAGCTTGCCTCAATCTAATCGCAATGGAGTCTAGAACGCATAAGAATTACAAAGAACTTAAGTTTGTTCTCCAAAAATGGTTAATTTTGTCACGTTTCAATTTAAAGTTAACGTTTTAAGAAGAGAGAACACCGATTTATAGAGATTTCATCGCGAAAAATTTGCGCCGTCCGATTCGTTGAAGAAGCTTTGGACGGTCATGATGCATCTACGTCGCACGCGATGAGTGGACACGTTCCCACGACTTGGGCCCACGTTCTCCTTGATTTTTCGTCATTTGATCTTCATCAAAGCATCCTTATGCGGCCACGTGTTGCTCCATGATTCGCCGAATGTGCAATTAAATCGCGACCGTCGGATTTCATTAATGAGATCGATGGTTGCGATTTACGAATGTGTTGTTGATCTAGATCAGATGGACCAAAGTCCACGAGATCTAGGTGTGTCGATTAGTGCAATTAAATCCAACGCTTCTCGCGATGCCACATTGCTTGAAAATCAAAAGTAAACATTCGTCCCACACAGAGCAGATGAGACGAAAAAATCGAGTATATAAGGGGAGCCCTCTTAAGGCCATTGCGTCGCCCCAATTGGCCTAGTACGCCCCACCTAGTCTTTATAGTGGGCCCACTATACCCATGGGCCCACACACTTAGCCTGACTGAGCCATTGCACCATGTAGGCGCCCACGTGGGCTTGCATGGTCCGTGTGGGTTCCTAGGGTGCCACCACGTGTCTATGTCATGCCACGTCAGCTTTGCGCGGGACTAGCGCATTTAAAACCCCTTTTTGCGATTTTTTAAGCTTTTAAAATCTGAAAAATACCTAAAAAATCAAAAATAAAATCTAAAATTTTTTAGAAACTTAAGAAATTCATAACTTCATTTTTAAAACTCCGTTTTGCCTCAAATTTTCTCCATTGGATCACAAATTCAGTATTCTTTAATCTTGCCCCTGAAATATAAATTTTAAGAAGAGAAATTGATAAATTCACAATAATATTAAGTGAGCCCCATCATTCACTCATTCTCTTTGATTTATTCATCATTTTCTTCTTCTAATTTCTTCTTTTAATCATCTTCACTAAAGTCAAAATAAGGAAAATGGTTAATTTCCAATTGTTTGACCTTACAAAAGGTCAAATATCAATAAAAATACATAATTAACCCTAAATAATAAAAAAGTATGGACTTTAGTAAAATGGCATGCCAATGCATAAAATTCATAAAACTCTGATAACATGCCTCATCATTACATAATATAAGCATGAATATTAGTTAAATATGATAAGAATTTAATTTAAACATGCATGTTATCAGTGCCCATGCAAGACTATTGAAAATTCTTCCCTCTCTTCTCTTCTTCTTGTGGTGACAAGTGTTCAAGAGGAGATCCGATCGTCTGGAGATTGTGTGAATACTGCTAGAGGCCGGATGCTTGAGCGGTTGAAGAACTCTTTCAAATGATCCATGTAAGTATGATTTTTATTCTATACTAGATGATAGGATCACCTAGAGTGGATGATGAGATCAACTATGTTGAATGTTTTTGATTATACACCTTCCGTTGCAATAATTGTTTTGGTCGATATTTTGGAGAGCTTATCAAGCCTCAAATCCCAACAAATTTCATGGGTGTTTTTCACTGAATTGCAGTCATTCATTTTGAATATGTTCAAAATGTTTTCCACATATGATCTTTGAGTTAGCCAAATACAAGATTTGTCATTCTCTATTTCAATTCCCAAATAGGAATTCAATATTCCCAAATCGGTCATTACAAAAACTTTCTTCATAGCTTCTTTAAACTATAAAATTTTGTGAGAATTTGATCTTGTGATGATCAAGTCATCAACATACACTCCAATTATGAGTCTTCCTTCCACTTTTGTCTCATAATACATCGTATAATCATTTTTACTTCTCACAAATCTCTTATGTAAGGCCTCTTGCAGTTGCAATATGTGATCCTCGTTGCCACTGATCAAGAAGCCTTCAGATTGGGTGATGTAGATGTCTTTTTCAATTTCTCCATTTAGAAAAGCATTTTTTACATCTAAATGATATATTTTTGAATTTACTTGTGTAGCAATAGCTATGAGAATTCTAATGGATTCAAGTGTGACAACAGCGGAGAACACTTTGTCATAGTCTATCCCATACTGTTGAGCACATCCTTTCACCACTAATCTTTCTTTGTGCCTTACTATCTTTCCCATGTTATCTTTTTTAACTCAAAATACCCATTTTACACCAATAGGTTTAACATCTCTTTGAGGTTTGACCACAGTCCCAGTCTTGTTCTTTAGAATTGCAGAGATCTCCTCCTGCGTTGCTTCTCTCCATACCTCTTGTTTTGCTGCTGAAGATTTGGTAGATGGTTCTTCAGTTGAGAGAAGACAAGATTCACTACACATCAGCTTTGTCTCATCGTTAATTAACTATATGGATATGAATCTGATTGGCTCCTCATCTTCAGACTCTTTTGATTGACAGAGAGCTCTTTCTCTTGTTTCATCACTTATCATTTCTCCTCTTGAATACTCAACATGTTCCCTTATAGTCTCTTCCAACCCTCAACATGTGATGTGCTAAGTGTCTGAGTGACATAGTGAAATCTTTCTCATATTCCTCTGTTCATCGAACTTATAACACTTTGATTCAACAAAGATCACATCTCTATTGATGTGTAACTAGAATGTGATAGGGTCTAAGCATCTATATGCCTTTAGACCCTGTTTTATATCCTAAAAACACCATACACAATAGATAATTTTCTGTTGTTCTATCTTCAAGTTTGGATAATTTTCCATTGGTCTTAACATACAAAATAGATTCGAATACTCTAAGATGATTCACATTTGGTTTTCTCCCATTCCACTTCTCATAAGGAGTCTCTCCTTTTACTCATTTTGTTGATGATCTATTCAGAACATATACCCAAGTGCTCACAACTTCTCTCCCATAGCTCTAAAGGAAGGTTTTTTCTTTCAGCATAATCCTTACTAAACCCATAATTGTTCTATTCTTTCTCTCTACTACACCATTATGTTGTGGAGTATAGGGTGCAATAAATATCTCTTCATTCCACATTTATTACAAAGAATCTTAAACTCTTCATAGATAAATTCACCACCTCGATCACTTCTCACACATTTCATCTTCACTTCTTTCTCAACTTCTACCATAAATTGCTTAAACTGCTCTAAGGCTTCTAATTTTTCTTGAATCAGAGATACCCACATACATCTCGAATAATCATATGCAATTAGGAAGAAGTATCTCTTTCCTCCCAAGGTTTGTGGGTTTATTGGTCCACATATGTCCATGTGCATCACTTCTAGGACATTTGAAGCTCTATGAGATGATGAAGAAAACAGAGTTCTTGAGTGTTTACCTGAAATGCAATTCACACACACTTCTTCTGGATTTCAGAGTTGAGGTAGTCATTTCACTAGATTTCCTCTTATCATATCTTGTAGAGTGTAAAAACTCTGATGACAAAATCTTTCGTGCCATAGCCACACTTCACTATCGTCCTCCTTAGTTAAATTGCATCTCTCATTAATATTGATCTTCAACTAATACATATTTCCTCTGGTCTTCTTTGTTTTGGTCATCAACCTGCCAAACTTGTCATGAACTGTGAGAAAACTACTATTCAAAATGGTTTTACAACCTTGATCATCTAATTTACCCAAACTAAGAATGTTAGTCTTCAAATCAAGTAAGTGAAGAACATTTGGAATTATCATTTCTTCATCGATTTTGAAGCTAACTAAAATATCACCTATGCCTTCTTATGGAATTGTGGATCCATCACCAAATTTCACCTTTCCTTTCTTATTTTCCTCAATTTGGTAGAAGAAAAATTTCTTACCCGTTATATGACTGTTGGGAGCTATATCAAGATATCAAAGACAGTCATCAAACAACTCACTTGCTCTGTGAAGTAGTATCTCTCCATATTCATTAAAAATGGACATCATTAAGGCCAATTCTTCTTTGGTTTCTTCTATAATATTGATCTTCTCTTATTTTATTTTCTTCATCTCGTCTGCATAACACTCGTAAGCAAAGTGACCCATCTTCTGACAGTTATAACACTTAATTTTTTACTTGTCAAAAGGTTTATTTCCTTCTTCATCTTTATCATTTTTGGAGTATCTTCCACATCTGCAACCTCTACCTCTTCTTCTATCGGATCCTCGTCCTCTACCTCTTGAGGATGATCCACGATCACCTTTCTTTGATTTATTAAAGGCCTCAAGCAAGTAAGACCTGCTCTTCTTCCCTCAATTTTCTTTCTTAATGTTTCTGCGCATGTACTCTTAGAGATCCGATCACTTCATCAACACTTGGGACTCTCATGTTTCCAAATTATTCAAGACAAAAAAAGTTAAAGAGTCGTACATAATTTACATTGACCAAAGAAGTTTTGCCACAGCTTCTTTCTCCTTTAGTTTCTCTCCCAAAGCTCTTAATTCGAAGAGATTCTTGGTGAAATGCAAAAAGATGTCACTTACATTCATGTCTGTTTTCATCGCAAGATTTTCAAATTCCCATCACAATGTTCATATTTTCTATTGTACAATGTGATCAACTCCCACATGGAGTGTCCGAATTATCTCCCATTTTCTTTTGCAGTATTCTTATTATCCAATTGAAAACTTACTAATTGAGAGACAGGGTTGAGTATAGCTGAAAGTGACTACCGATCTTTCTTTCGGTTGATCTCAGCTCCGGTAATCACCTCCCATAGTATATGAGCTTCTAAATACACTTCCATTCTCATCATCCAAAGACGATAGTTCATGGATGTCCATAGGAAGATCGAAGTCATCACTACTTCAATCTTCAACATGATTTCTTGAATCGCGGTGTTTGAATCATGATTTGATGAACCTCCTCTCTTTGGCATTTCCACATCCAGTAGTAGAATGGAGCTATGATACTACTTGTTGGCTAAGACGTGATTGATTCAGATAAGGATTGAGAGGAGAATTGAGACTCAAGAAATAAAATTTTCACCCTCACGAAAATTCAAGAACACTAACAATCACTCATATTATCGTGCTCTCTCTTAGGCATTACATCGAACACTTATTTATAAAAAGAAAGAAACATAAACCGTCGTAACATTTTGTCCATGTGGCATGCGTATCTCCATTATAACTCCTTGATATCAACAAATGAGATTAAATCTTCTCTTACATTCATGGTGGATTTTCTTCCTCCATTTATTTGAAGATGGATGGCTGGATCACCTTCTCTCAACCCCAACAACCTCTCCTTTCAACTCCTAAATAGTGATACATGACTTGCTTCTACTTGAGAAAATACTTTCGCATCATATGTGCACCCCTGCGAATAGTGTGGATCCTGCTAATCCACACTTCCTTCACTTAAAATACCTATCTGATCGAACACAAATGTGTTTAGACTTGAAACAAAGTGTTTGATTTCTGCACAAGTGGATAACTCTCTTGCTATCGCAATAAAAAACTTAGATCTATTGCTTGAGTTCCAGCCTTACAAGAGTTTCTTTATCCACAATATATCCTTTCAAATTTTTGTTATTTAAAAATATTAATTATCTGAAGTGGAAAGAGCAACACATTTATCCCGCCAATATTGCCATGACACAGCTCTCCCCGAAAAGTGACAATATACCGTGAATGGGTTTTCTTGTATCAATATCTCTAGTCATATAAACATTGAAATAACGAGTAATAAACTTTGGAGCTCACTTTGAGATATCAAAGTACTCACATCATTGTCTTCCAGAAATCTGCTCGCAAATACAATGTCTACCACTGACGAGACGAGACCGCGAGGTCGTCGATTTCACGCGGTATCGCGTCAAAAATAATTCCAAACTTACCAATTTTAATAAATTCACTCGAATTGAGGGGTATAATGGTAAATATGGGTCGAATCCATAGGGAATTAAGGAATTTCTTGACGTAATCTTCAAATTTGATCAAATCGGACAAGAAATTGATGGTAAAAATTGGGGAAAATGGTATTTTAAGAAAGTAGACTTCAAATCGATTCCACGGAATCAAAAATCGTCAAATTTGGACTTGATTTCGCGGAGAAATCAAGATTTGAAGTGGAGAGAAATTTTCGGCGATCGAAATCGTGATTTTGGATGAATTTCAACGAAATTAAAGTGTAAATCCTAATCTAAACAGAAATTAAATGTGATAGGAGGATTAGGAAGCAAAAACCGCTCCCACTAATCCCCGATTGCGATCAAATCGCGCCGATTAAGCGTCATAATCACGAAGAACACGAAGAACACGATCGGTGGATTCAAGCTGCGATTTCTCCTTCGATACTCCACCAAATCTCGACTTCTACCCCTCCATGGATGCTGAAATGAAAGAGGAAGAGGAAGAACTCAAGAGAAACGAGAGAGAGGGTGTCTAGACAGCTCAATTTTCTTGAAATCTCAACTCGGATGCTTAGAACGATGAAGAACATAGAGTTTTATAGGGTATTTGATCGTAACCGTCCGATCGAAACGATCGACGGTTACGATAAACGGTCCACGATGGACCGTTTTCAAAAATGTCACGTCCGTCCGATCTTCGATGAAGGGCTCCGATCACTCCTCAGATAAGCGTTTTAAAAACGCTCTTGATTGCATCCTTTAGATCTTGATCCGACGGTCTAGATGAGTCTTGATGAAAAGCGTTATAAAAAACGCATTATTTTTGCGTCGTTGGATCGCGATCCGACGATCGCGTTTCTCCCCGCCAAACTCAATCACGGCTGTTAGAACTTCTTTAATTAAAGCACGTGCGATTGATCTTCCGGTGGACCGCGGGCGCACGCGATCGACGCGCGTCGATTGATCGCCCACTTGATCCGACGCTCTGCGTACGTCCACGTCACATGCATAGTAAAATAACGCATATTTTAGTCCCACACGGAATGTATTTAGGAAATCGTCGGGTTTATAAGACCCGACGGTTTATACGGTTAATAACCCTGCCCATATAGGGCAGGCTAAAGACCTCTTTTATACTATAGTAAATAATAATATATATGTATAACACGCCACGTACGCACTGCGCGGGTCCGCGTGGCGCTGCCACGTGGCCTTGCGTGCCACGTCGCATCCACGCGGGGCCCGCGTGAAAAACTAAAAAAATTTTATTTTTTATTTATTAAAAACGGGTTTAAAAATCGAAAATAAAATAAGAAAAGTGGTTTAAAAATCCGGAAAAATTCCCTAAATTGTAAAAATCATATCTTTTAATATATAGCTCCAAATTAATTCAAATTTCTTTCATTTGATCCAAAGTTTAATTATCTATTATTCTAAAAATTCAGATTTAATACATAATAAGAGTTAAAATTATTATTTCAAAAAAATATTCATTTATTAAGATTTTTAAACTTTAGAAAAATGAAATGAATGTTTATAAAAAAATTGTTTCTCTTATTATTTTTAACTTTAAAAAAACAGTTATAATCTCAAGAAAACATGGGTTATCAAATTATTAAACTCTAATTTATCAAAATTAACCCTAAATTAAAGTATTTTTGAGATTATAATGACTTTTTTTAAGAGAATAATAGAAAAAAATACATATAAGTATAATAACATGCATGGAAATGAAATCATTTATACTTAAATATGCATCAAAAATCATGTTTTATGATGTAAATATCGCATGTTATCAACCACCTATGCGAGATTTTGTGCACACCATTGCATGCATCATGCTCTCAACTGATGAGTTATGAGGAATCTTCTACGCCTTCTACATCTCTTTATCATCAATGTGCACTGTTCTTAAGAGATACTGAAATGGAAGAAAAAAGGACAACTAACATGTTTAAAAACTGCTTGCACAAACCCATTATCTGGCCTAATGAACTCAATTACGTGTGCTTTCTGTCATTGTTGTGTATCAATTTTATGCAATAAAATTTAGATTTCCTTACTTAGTATAGTGTAATCATGGTTTGAATCTACTGGGAGCTGAGGTAATGAAATTAGATGTTCAAATGAAAGGTGAGAGAGCGTGGAAAGAAGTGAGAGCTTGCAAAGAAGTGTGAGCGTAAATTGGGCATGTAGAGATGAATATGAGTGATAATTTTTAGGTTTATTTTTTAGTTAAGAGAGAAATCAGAATTCAAATGGAAAAGCAATGTAAAAAGAAATGCAATGGGAATGAGATGATGGCAAGGTTAGAAGAGTGGTCGGTAGTAGTGATGGATTGCAAATCGACGCGCAATGATAGGTAGAGATATCAAAGCCACTACATTAAAAGAAAACAAAAAAGAAAAGTAAAGTGAAAATAAACTTTACTGTTTATGGAGATGAACACAAGAAAGAACTCAATTCGGATCATCGTACAAACCACGTCGCAATGTTCGTCCTAGGCCGGGTGATGCTCAATCCGCTCCGATCACAATGCTAGCTTGATTTCTTCTCCACTACAAGATTGAGAATCAAGAAATGCTCTCCTTGGGCCTTGACCTCCTCTCCTATTCCTTCTGGTAGCATAGTGCTAAGAGAGAGCCAAAAACCAAGAGAGGATAGAGAAAAAAGAGCCTTCTATAGAGAGAGTCTTTAAGGGTTCTAGGTGGCCAAGGGTGGAGATGCACCACCCCAAGGACGTCCAAGGGTGTGGTTACCTAATTTAGGAGTTAATCTTACCCCCTAAATGAGGTGGCCCAACCCCTTTCTAAATAAAGAGTCTCACCTCCTCAAAAAGAGGTAATAACCCCCCTTTCTAAAGATATTGGCTCCACCTCCTAAAAGAGGTGACTCTCAACTCCTCCTTAAGTAAGAAGGACGTCCAGCTTAAGAGAACGACCTCTACTTCATTTTAAATATTAAATAATTTAATTGAAAAATATTTTAATATAGGTTGGTCAGGTTATTTTAATATTTTAATATAGGTTCCCTAAAATAGAGAGAGTTGACAAACTTTGACTTACCTTGAAGTAAAGTGGTTGCCTCTAAAAGGATTGGATGATCTTCATAATTATTTTTAAGATGAAATTGACTACCTTTGACCTTTCTTCACACCTTGACCACCTTGACCACCTTGACACCCTTTGACTTTTGGGATTTAGAGTTGACTTGGCCCTTAAAGCGATGAAGAAGTCATTTTCTCCTCTATTTCATTTCAATTTGTCTCCATGTATTTTCATATGGTTTCCTATGTCCTTGCATCCACAAAACTATTAAAAATGTCAAAATTCTACCACTTGACTTCAAAGAAGTCAAATGGGGTTAGTCTCAAGATATACAAACCAAATGAACGATGTATGACAAGGCATATTCATATTTATGCATAATCAGCACTAAATTAAATGCAAAATGAGTACATGAGTGGAATAACATGATGAATGTAAAAATATCACAAAAACGTGATAATGTGTATCATAATAGAAATAATTATAAATTAAAATCTATTTATGATGATGAAAAGGAATGCATCAATTACACATTATCATGGCCTCTCCGTGTATATCTCCTACGATGGCCATATGGAGTTAGTTTTCTATCCAAGATGGTCTGTTAATTATGAATTTTCCTTTTTTTGGTCCCATATGCTTTGTAAAAAAGGATTTACTTAAATATTTTTGCGTGTTGATGGTAGACATATCTTTTATGACATAGTATTTAATATTTAAGAACATAGCTTTAAGTGTTAATTAAATGATTTATGGGCTGTTAAGGATATTTCTAATAAGATCTATCCCATGTTCACTGGGTGTTACGAGTATAAAAGAGGGGATGGCGAAAGAAATCCCTAGGGAGTAAGAGAAAGCTAGGGTTTGCCTCGCTTGGTGTTCTGATTTTGTATACTCCAACATTTGAGAAACTAAAGTGGAGTTACGAGAGGGGTTCAAGCACTCTTCTAAATTCATTCAAGTGTGAAGCTTGCCTCAAAGCTCTTCTCAAAATGTAACATGGTATCAAAGATCGGTGTGATCTAACCTTTCTTTGTGCTAGAGAACAAATGGATATTTTTCTTTGGCACAAGGATATTTGTTTAGCTATTTGAAAAATCTGATCTAAATTTGGGGAAAGTATCATTACATCTCTAGTCTCTTGACTAAGATCTTGATTTCATTGCTTTTGGTTCAGATTGATTCAAAAAAAACTTTTTGTTATTGTACTCGATCCATGAAATTAGTAAAAAAAATCTCAAAAGAATTCTCAGCATACTAGGATCATCTTCCAATCTTGAGGACTATTTGCGTAAGAGTGTCATCTAATCATTCTTGTTTATATAAATCAAGATGTTTGGTCCACGAAAGAATGATGTATGTAAAAATTCTTCCACTATTGAGAAACAAACACTTTAGGACAATGATTTAGAGTGAAAATAAAGTCCTATGATTCTAAATGGCTCTTAGAGTTAAGTAAAATTGCAGATAGAGATCTATTTATTGGACATAGTGTCTTTCAATGGAAAAGTTACATTGTGAGAATATTTGAAGAAGCTCTCAGTCCCTGATCCTAAATACTTCCAATGGGTTAGTGTTAGCTCTATACTATTTAGTTGGTTGTTGGACTCTATTAAACCAGATGTAGTAGAATATTGTAGATATGAAAAGACTTGCAAAGCTATCTTGAATAAAGTGAATTCAATTTTCCTTAAGAAAGATGATGATTCTAGAATCTTTGAGCTACTCTTAGCCACTACACAAAGTATCCAAAGATCAAGAAAGGTAAAGGAATATGCTAATGAATTGGAAAATCTTTGGAGAGAAAAGAAATGAAGACAAAAAAGCGAGGGAAGGAGGGAGAAAGAGGAAGAAAAGTTAAATGAACGAAAACATTTGATGCATAGGAATCATAAGGATAGAGTGTTGCTATGGAGTTAGGGAAAAAAATCAGGAGAGAACCTTGATGTAAGCAAGAAATACGAATCAAAATACAAGTACATGTCTTAAAGACATGAGTGAGATATTTGAGGAAGGAGAAGGTGAGAAAAACAAGAAGAGGAGAAAATTGAAGGGAAGAGGAAATGATAAGAGAGGATGTGCAAGAAAGTGAGAAGGAAATCTCATGGAGATGCTAACAAACCAAGAGAGAGAGAAGTGAATCATTATTGCAAAAGAAGAACCAAAAGATGAGAAGTTCAAAAAAAATGGAGGAGATAAAATCCGGGGTAAGAATATTTATGGAGGAGAAAAAGGTTGAAAAATTAGCAAGAAAGAGAAAAATGGAAAAAGGGTAGTTATGAAAAAGGAAAAATAATGGAAAGGAGAAGCAAGAGAGAGAGAGAGAGAGAGAGAGAGAGAGAGAGAGTGCGTGTGATATTGAGAGAAAGAAATCCATAAAAGAGGGTGTGCAGAATAAGAGAGAAAAGGATGGGGTAAAGAAGTTAGGGAAGAAAGAAAATAGAAATATATAAACTAGAAATTAGGAAAAAGTAAAAACTAGTGAGACAAAAGAAAGAACGGGAGAAGATTCACAGCTTGTGATCATACAATTGTTGAAAGCAGACGTCCACATGTCAAAATTAAAACCAAATTCACTTATAATATGGTAAATCAAATTTAATTTAGTATGGAGGTAAGTGTCGAATCTATGAAGAATTATGGTGTGTTCATGCATATTTTAGAACTCAATCAAATTGGATGATGAATTGCAATGAAATTGAAGGAAAAACACATATTGCAAAGAAGACTTAAAGGTTTATCCACAAATCACTCAGATAAAGTCTCTATCCATGGAGAAATCAAAGAGTCGGAGAGAAAAAAACTGCTAGAAATGAGAGAGAAAATGATAAAATTTTATGAAACTCTCAAAATTAAGGTTTCAAAATTGAAATGTAATACTAATTGACAATAGACTAAGGTGATTACATAAAAACTAACCCAAACCTACCCTTAAAATGATTCAATTAATTTTTAAATCAAGGCTTTTCATTCTGAAATTTCAAAAATTAAAATTTGGAGTTCAACTATGGTGATTTCTCCCCCATTCTCTGAATAAATCTTGACTTCAAGGGCTCTATGGAGACAATAATGAGTCTAGATTATAATTAAATTAAGAGATTCAAGGAGTACACTGTTCAAACGGTTTGATGACTCAAAATCCAAGAAGGCATACACTTCACGAGATAGAGAAGTTTAAAAGGCTTGATTTGAGTGTAATTATTAAATTGCCTCTTTAGATGCAATCGACAATGCACATTCATCGAAGCTACATGAATCGATGTCGTGAAATCTTGGTTGTTTGATCTTATATCAAACCCTCAAGATTTTTCTGCATCATTACCTATATATTAAGCGTCATGTAATAGTTGACATTTGATCTTGATCCAGCGCCTTAAGATTTTATTGCGTGTCAAGCTGAATCCAATGATCGCTTTTAATCTTAACCGTTTTCATAATTCTCATGATGAACGCTTAGGATTCTCCAAGAGTTATAACTCTGAATTGTTATCCAATCATAAGTGGTCATGTAGCCTTCCACTTAAGTGATCATTAATAACATCCTAATTAATTATGAAAATACATGATTATTAATGCAAATTAAGGCATAAGACATTCCATTCTAATGCATGTTATCATATTCTTTAGTGTTTATCTATCACTCCATGAAAAGTCATTACAATCTCAAAATGCATTAATTTAGGGTTAATTATGATGAATTAAAGACAATATGTTCATAACCCATCTTTACTTAAGATTATAATTAGTTTTTAAAGTTAAATAATAAGAGAAATCATTTTATATACACTCATATATTTTTCTAAGTTTTAAAATCTAAAATAAATGAGTGTATTTTTTAAATAGAAATTTATTCTCTTGTCATTAAATTTGACTTTTTAGAATGATAGATAAATTAATTTCTGATCCAATGAATCAAATTAGATTAATTTGGAGTTGGATTTTGAAAGATATGAATTTTCTAATTATTTAGGGATTTTTCTGAATTTTTTTGAATTTTAAATTGATTTCTTATTTTTAAATCAATTTTATAAGTGCGCAAGTGATGAGGCAAAATCTGGAGTGTACGATTGCGTATTTAATCATGACCATTGATCATCACTCAAAGGCTGGGGGTACGTGGCACAATCTCATTCGTCCGTGAATCATTTTAAAATGATTTAATGTCAACTATCGATCTGAGGAGTTATAATGGCTAAGATTAAAACCGACAAAACGCATCTGGAGCATCTGATCAAGATCAAACGGTGGCAATTTAATGTTTACTTATAATGTGTGCGATGTGGCTTCATCTTGACGTTCCATTTGAGATCCAACGGCCACAACTTAATCGTAACGATTCACAATCGTATGTTTCATCAGAGCCGTTGATCAAAGATTTAAAGCTCGATCAGACGGTTACACCCAATTCATCCCTTTCAATAGAGGTGTTCCTCAACATTACAAAGCATTCGACGGAAATTCGAGTAATCAAACTATTTAGACACCAAATTCCTTGAATCTTTTGTTTCCAATCGCTTCTAGACTTGTTTTTCATGTCCACATTGTACTTGAAAGTAAGATTTCGTTGAGAGAATAGGAAGAAATCGGATCTTGAACATATACGATCGTGTTTTCGAATTCGGGAATAAAAAGCCTTTAATCCGGTGAATAATTTGATCAATTCGAGCACAATCTTGGGTTAAGAATCGTGCTTTCATCCTAAGCTTCCTGCATATAGCTTTAGATTTCAATTTCGAATAGTAATTTGAGTGAATTTCAATTTCAATTTGGGTTTTTCACGATTGTATTATTTGGAAATTTCTCTCTTGTTCATTCGATGATTTCACCGCGAATCTTGATCCAAATTTAGTGATTTTTTAGTCTATGTATTCATCTTAAGTCTTCTTTCCAAAAATATCACAAATCCCTAATTTCCATCTACATTTCATCGTCCGATTTAATTGAATTTCAAAAGATCATCTAAAATTAGCTTAATTCTCCGTGGATTCGACCCTTATTCACCACTGTACTACTTAATTCATGACTATTTGATAAAATTGGTCAGTTTTGTAATTTTTTTACTCTTGACTGTGTGCTTTCAACAACCTCACGGTCTCGATTTGTCAATCGTCAATGGTCATGAGTAAGTTGAGAGATCAAACGCTCTACATTACACAATGTGATGAATGCACAAATAGATAAAGATACTCCAACGTTGAAATTATTAAAGGTACTTGTAGACTATAAATAGAATGACAGTTTAATTAACTAAAATCAGCCTAATAGGGAAACTTGACAATAATATTCCCTTGATACGACACCATGTCTTCACCACCTACGTGCAACAAGGTACCCATTGGTGTTGTCGCATGTCGCCACACAAAGCATGCACACCATGCCAACTATCATGTCAACCTACACTTAAAAAAATCATTTTTCAATTATTTTAATTAAAATGAAATTAAAATAAATTTACAAAATTCCATAAAAACTTCTATAAGTTAGACATTGATTTCTTTCAAACTACGACTCCCTTTTAATCTTTTTTGATTAAAAATTAAATAATGTATCATTCTATCCAATTTAATTTAAGAAGTAACAAAAAAATAAATATTTAACTATAAAATATAATAAATCTACTTAAAAATTAAAAGTAGATAATTTTTAATTTATTTTAAAAAAATTTCTCTTATTATTATCATGAAGTCCTTGGCCAAGGTAATGGAAATATTGAAAGAGTTTTCAATGATTTCCTATAAGCATCAGCACTAAGTTGAGTGACCGATTAGGGTTTGACACCTTATCATACCCTTAGCCATTAATGAGTCTCGTGCAAACAAAGGATTATACATACATGTTAGTGGATGACAACAAGGTTCCTCATGAAACAAATTTGCATGATCGCTGTCAAAATAAATACCAAACTCACCAATTTGATGATTTCATCATGAATTATTAAGTATAATGGTGAATAAGGGTCGAATCCATAGAGAACTAAATCATTTTTTTAGATGTTCCTAAAATTTGATCCAATCCGACAATGAATTGAGTCAAGAAATTAGGAATTTTGATAATTTAAGAAAGAAGACTTCAAGACGAATTCACAAAATTTAAAACACTGAATTTGGATCAATATTCGCAAAGAAATCAATGGGAAAAATCAAAACAAAGAAAAACCAATCACGAAGAGAGAAAATGATCAAATTTTATAAAATTAAACTAATCTATGCATAAAAATTAAAATCTAATGATATAGGAAGAAATATTAGGAAGAAAACATGTAATCTAAACCAAAATCGTGCTCGAAAGGATCCCATTTATAACTAGATCAAGGCTTTCCATTTTGCATTTCAAAAAATAAAAATTTAGAGTTCATGCAGTGAATTCTTCCTATTATCTCGAGGAAATCTCCCTTTCAAACACTCCTCAAACATGAAAATGAGTCTAGAAGAGAAAGAAAGAAAGATATTCAAAGATTGTGATGTCCAAACAGTTCAATTAATCAAAACATCCAAGAATACTCTATATCATCAAAGAAAGATATTAAATAGGCAAAATTGGATGTGGCCGGTTTTTCTCTCTTCAATGACTGATAAAATGTAATTTATACATGTAATTATATGATTATTAATGCAAATTAAGGCATAAAACATTCTCTTCTTTTGCATGTTATCATATTTTGAGTACATATCTATCATTCTATGAAAAGTGAAGTTATAATCTCAAAATGCATAATTTGTATAAAGTAATTAAAGAGAGATATTTAAGATTAAGATTTTTGTCATTTTATGTTTGATATTAGAATCAAGATTTATTTTAAATAATATGAGAATATTTTTTAAATAAAAATGTATTCTCTTCTTATTTATTAAATTTCACTTTTTAGAATGATAGATTATTTAATTTCTGATTAAAAAAATATTTGGATTAACTTTAGAGTTACATTTTTAAAGTTATGAATTTTCTAATTTTTAGGGATTTTTTTGAAATTTTTCTGAATTTCTTTGGATTTACTTTTTATTATATTTCAATTTTTCAAATTAAAAATAAATAAATTTTCTATCGTGCTCTCACGTGATGGAGGAAATCATGTGTCGCTGATAACATGCATATTTAACTTAAATTCTTATCTTATTTAACTAATATTTGTGTTTATTTTATGTAATTATGATGCATGATATCATAGTTTTATAAATATTCTCCATTGGTATACCAATTTACTAAAGTTCATATTTTTGCATAATTCAGGGTTAATTATGTGCTTTAATGATTTAGGACCTTTTATAAGGTCAAACAAATCAAAATTAACCACATTTTAGTGATTTTTATTTTGTCTTTGGTGAAGATGACTAAACGAAGAAAGAGAAGAAGAAGATGATAGAAGAATCAAAGAAAATGAGTGGATGATATTGTTCACTTAATAGTATTTTTGAATTCATCATTTATTCTTCTTTTAATGGAGCTAAGGTCAAAATATGGAATAAACAAGTGTTTCCACGACTCTACCGCGCGGTCAATTCTGTTCCACTTAATCTCTTTTTCCCCTAAACATTCGGTATGGAGCCATCCTCGGTTGCTTGCCTTGACTTAGTCCATCTCCACCCTTCAATTGGTATTTTAGGTGCCATGATATTAAAGATGAATAAATTTTTTATCCAATGGAGAAAATTTGAGTCAAAAAAGAGTTATATAAATGAAGATATGAATTTCTGAATTTTATATAATTTTTTCGATTTTATTTTTATTTTTCGTATTTTTTTAGGATTTATTTATTCACGCGGGACCCGCGGAGCTGACGTGGCGTGACACGCACACGTGGTAGCGCCACACAGACACACGTAGGTGCCTACATGGCGCAAAGGATTTTGGGCTGGCGTTTGATGGGCCCACGGGTTAGTGGGCCCAAGTTAGGGGGGCATGCTAGGCCCATATGGGCGACACATCCCTTAAGTCGGTTCTACGTTATATACCCGCTCATCTTACCTATTTTTCTCCGTGTGGGACTAACTGCCTTCTTAGATTTCTCAAGCGACGTGGCATCGCACAACGTTTCGGGTCAATTCGCGCCAATCAAGGCACGCTAATTTGGTGGATCTCGGTCCACCAAATCAACATCAAAGCATGTGTGCATTTCATAACTGTCGATCGTTTAAGTGAGATACTACAGCCACGATTTAATCGCATTTTTTTCGATGACTCATGGAGCAACACGTGGCTTCAGAAGGAGACTCCGACGAAGATCACACGGGCGATAATCGTGGAATCGGGGAATCGTGGGCGATCATTTTTGTGCGATCTTGATTGTCCAAAATCTCTTCAGCCAATCGAACGGCCAGCGTTTTTCGCGTCGATTTCCTATAAATAGATGTTCTTCCCTTTGTAAACTTAACTTTTGATTGAATCATAAAGAGATTAAGCGATTTTGGAGCAAAACCTTAAGTTCTTGTGATCCCCCTGGGTTTTAAACTTAATAGCGATCATATTAAGGCAGGATTGATCACGAAACGTTGCAAGAATCGATCGGAATTTCCCCTTGAACTCCGAACGCAGGTCGAAGAAGAAATCAGAGAAATACACTTCAATCAACGTGATTGGAAGCCCAATCTTCACGTCAATCGGGTTAGTAGTGTGATTTCGATTGTAGTTCTTGCAATTTATGTAGTTTACATAAGATTTATATAGGTAATTTAATTTTAGAAACTCGGAATTTTCATCTTTTCACCCAAATTTGAGCGCGGAATTTTGCTAATTTTCAAACAAGGATTTCTCCCTGATCTTAAGGTCAAATCATTTGATTTTGGTTTCATTAGATTCCTTGTTTCATCAACTTTCCTTGGATATCTGATTCATAAAAATTCAACACCATTTGACCCTTCAATTTGACGTTTGACCATCGGCTGTTCATTTTCAATCCAAATTTGGCCGTTGACTTGCAGGGGCAATTACTCTTAAAATACAAGGTGAATTTTCGACAATTTTAGTCTCACTAAAATCCTCTGATCGTTAGCTTTCTATTTTTATTTTTATTTTTAATCGCAAGATTTGGATATCATTTGGTTAGTCAATTTGATGATTTTGACCTAAGTCTTCATTTTGGGATTTTTATAATCATTGATTTTCCAATAAATCATAATAAAACTAATTCTTGTCAAAAATTACTAATTATGTATCAAAATTTTCCATTTTCTCTCTAGTTTTTGAAAATATAATTTAGGTAATATTTTGTCACCTTTTTCCTCTCTGATTTTGACTAGAAAGTCAATAGTTGGTCAAAGTCAACGATTTGACCTGGACTTTTGACTTTTCTTCGACAAATATTTTCCTAAATTCCTAAATACTATTAACAAATATTTTTCTCATATATTAATTTTCATTTCTATTAATAAAGTATCACTTTCATTTCTTAAAAACCCTAATTAGACCTAAGTTTGACCAAGTCAACTCTTTGATCAATGTCAAGCGTGTTCTCTGTGGATCGACCCGATCTTTACAGTGTACTTGATTTCATATCTTTATATCATTGTGAGTTCGGAATTAAAAATTTTGTTTGACTAACGATTGTGTGTTTTTTACGACCGCATAAATATTACGTCAATCGCCACGTGGCAACATATGCATGTGTCACATGGCGCATACTTGTCTATGTTTATGAGTGTGTCATTAGTGGGTTAAGCATCCGTTAATAGATATAAACTAACCCACTAATACCAATTCACTTATATACACAATTTCTGTCTTGATTTTTTCCATGTTGGACTATGTTTTATGTTTTTATGCATGTGACATTGCACGTTCTAGAGCAAGTGATCGACGGGTTTAAATCATGACCCTCTAGTTTCACCTAAATGGAAGGGGTACGTGGCGCATGCACATTCACTAATGAATCATTTTATTAAAACCATTCGATCTCAGTCATTCATCTAGGGAGTTATAATGGCTGAGATTAAGTGTACCCAATGAACTTCAAGAGATGAATGGCAACATCTCAGGAATCCGGTGAAGATCGACAGTGAGCGTTTTGCAACGCTCCTTCTTCACGTGTGACGTTGCAACCTCTAAACGCTCTATCTTTGATCGCATGAACAGGACTTAATCATGAAAATTTGCATCCGAGTATTTCATCTAAGCCATTGATTGAAGATGAAGAGGCAAATCGAGTGGCCTTGCCAATTATAACATTCTTGGATGTTTTGAGCAATCAGACTATTTAGACATCTCAATCTTTGAATCTCTTGATTTATTCTTCTTCTAGACTCATTTCCATGTCTAAGGAATGTTTGAAAGTGAGATATTGTTTAGAGAATCAAGAGAATTCGCCTCTTGAACACCAATTTTTTATTTTTCGAAATGCAAAATGAAAAAGCCTTGATCCAGCAATGAATTGGATCATTTCAAGCACAATTTTAGGCTACATTACATGTTTTCTTCGTGATCTTTCTTCCTATAACATTAGATTTTAGTTTCAAACAATAGATTAGTCGAATTTGATTATTTTCTCTCTCTTCACGATCGATTTCTCTCTCTTGATTTCTCCACAAATTCTGATCCAAATTGAGTGATTTTTTATTTTGTGAATTCATCTTAGAGTCTTCTTTAAAAATATACTAAAATCTTTAATTTATCACCTTAATTTCCTCAATCAATTTGATCGAATTTGAACAAAACCTAAAAATTTTCTTATTTCTTTGTGGATTTGACCCTTATTCATCATTATACTAATTGATTCTTTATTAAAATTTTAAATTGATGAGCTTGGTAATTTTTTGACATGCATTCGTGTGTTTTCAATTACTTCATGAAAACGTATTGCCAATGAGCATTTATGTATAATCCTTAATCCGGACAAGACTCGTAAATGACTTAGGATATGGTCAACTATCAAAATCTAATCTGTCTCTCAACTTAGTACTAACGCATATAGGAAATCATTAGAAACTCTCTCTCTTTGATATTTCCATGACCTTGGCCAAGGATTTCATCGCATCTCATTTCTTGAGTCAACATCCTCAAATACCAAGGGTAGATGATCACATCTTGACCACACAATCATCTTCAAAGATTTATGTCGTATCCAATATATGACATTTTAGAGATCCCATGGCTAGGGATTCATAAGTCGTAATAAAAAAAATAATTATCCATCCACAAAAGGTCTTTGGTATCTCAAATTAAAGGACCATATACACAATCTTGACAATGAATCAACCTAATTGATAGTTAGGTATAAAACCATTCAGCGACTTGATAACATGCAATTTACACATAAAATTATATGATTATTAATGCAAATTAAGTTATAAAAAATTTCATTCTTATGAATGTTATCATACTTTGAGTTCATATCTATCCTATCATGCAATTTGAAAGTTATAACATCAAGATGCATTATTTTAGGGATAATTATGTATAATTAAGAATATCTTTTAGAATAGATTATTTCTATCTATACTTGAGATTATAATTGGGTTTTAATTTTAAATAATAAGATAAAATACTTTTTATACACTCATTTATTTTTCTAAGTTTTATTTTCTAAGAGAAATGAGTGTATTTTTTTAATGAAAATTTGTTATCTTGTAATTTATTAAATTTGACTTTTTAAAATGATAGATTCTTTAATTTTTTTATCCAAAAATTTTGGATTAATTTTGAGTTCTCTTTTGAAATTTATAAATTTTCTAATTTTTAGGGATTTTGCTAGAATTTTTCTGATTTTTTTTATTTTCCTTAATTTTACATTGAATTTATTTATATTTTTTAAAATAACGTGGTGACGTGTATCGCGTCAGGTGGTGCACACGTGTGTGTATCCATGAGTGAGTGGGCACGCGTGTGTGCACATGTGTGCGCATGTGTGCACATGTGTGTGCGTGTGAAATGAGTTGGTTAAGCATCCTTTTCAGGATATTCACTAAACCCAATTAACACTCACTAGTTATATACCCAAACATTTTGCGTTTATTTTTTGTCATGTAGGACTAACTTTCTGTTTATTTTTACACAAGTGATGTGGTGCGACAAGAAGAGTTCGATTCACGTATTTAATCAAAGCCGTTGATCTTCACTTAAAGTCAGGGGGTACATGGCAGCATCTGATTGGACAAAAATTCATTTTATTAAACAGATAAATCCTGGCCACTTCACTTGAGGAGTTATAACGGCCAAGATTTGAAGAGCCATTTGAGAACCTGAAACGTCGATTCACGATTGGACAGACAAGATTTTGCAATGCTTCTTCTTCAAGCATGACATAACGAAATCTAAGCGATCCATCTTTAATCGAATGGATAAGACTTAATGGTAGTGATTCTCATTCAAGCATTTCATTTGAGTCATTGATTGAAGATGAAGAGCCAAATCCAACAGCCACACCCAAATTTTTCCTATTTTATACGCATGTTCTTCGATGAAAAATATATTCTTGGAGGTTTCGAGCTATCGAACTATTTAGATATCTCAATCCTTGAATCTCTTGATTTCTTTCTCTTCTAGATTGATTTCCTCGTCCAAGGAGTGCTTAAAATCAAGATTTCGTTGAAAGAATAAGGAGAAATCACCTCTTGAATGTCGAATTTCATCTTCAAAATCACGGAATGAAGAGCCCTTGATCTAATGATCAATTGGGTCATTTAGAGTGCAATTTTGGGTTAGATTACGAGTTTTCCTCCTAACCTTTCATTATGTATCATTATATTTAGGGTTGGGCGGTCCCGATCACGGTCCGGTTTTTGGCACACCATTGGGTCCAAATCTAAATTTGGTCTTGGTCTCGATCCACCTCAGTCACGGTTCGGTTCAATCTTAACTTCGGTCTCTCTTGACCATGGATATGCATACCTAAAAAGAGATAAATATATCAACGTCTATTAATAAATAAAAAGTTCATAGTTAGAAACCTTACCGACGATACCACTGATTTCGCATCTCATGAAGAAATCTTAACCATATAATTTTGCAAATCGTAACCATATAATCTCATGAAGAAATCATAAACCTTGCAGAAATCTTAACCATATAATTTCGCATATCATGAAGAAAATCAAAATTTGTTTTAATATTCTAATGAATTTCAAAATAAAAGAAAGAAAAGAAAAAAGTGTATTGAGGTAGTTATTTATTGCATCCAATTCCATGTAATTAAATTTTCATTAATTTCTAGTGGATAATTACCTGGAGAAAAATGATCATAAGTTTGTAGGATAGTGGATTTAAAACTTTCAAAATTTATTTTTGGTTAGATATCCCTTAATGGATTTAAAAATGATCGGAGTTGGTCTTTTAGCAGTCGATGAAAGATAAACTACACTCTATTTGTCTCTCTCAATCATCTATCCATCCCTCTGTTCCCCCGTTTCAATTCCATTTTAAAGATGATTGGCATGGCTTCCTTCCTAACATGTTTTGAATTCAGCAAGAAACTCTTATCTTTGGCTCTATCACTTTCCCACAGAACAACGCGAGAGAAGCCTTCAACTGGGCCACCAAAAGACTGTGGGGCTATGGATCGAATCCAAAGTCCTAAACTTACCAATTTATGATTAATTAATTTAATTAAAGGGTATAATGGTAAACAAGGGTCAAATCCATGGAGAATTAGGGAATTTTGAGAGATATCTTTGAAATTCGATCAAATCAGACTGACGAATTGAGATTAGAAATTGGGAAATATATGATATTAAGAAAGATAACTCAATTGCGAATCCACGGAATCAAAAATCGAGTGATTTGGATAAGAATTCGCTGAGTAATTGAAGTTTGAAATTAGGAGAAAATTCATATCGCGAAATTGATTTAAAATCGAAATTAAAATGAAAATTAAACTTAATCTACGATTCAAAATGTAAAATTAACACTAAATGATGAAATATTAAGATGAAAACACGCAATCTAACCCAAAGTAGCCTTCGAAATGATCCAATTAATTGCCGGATGCATTGCTTTTTCATTCTGCATTTTTCAAAAGACGAAATTGAAGTTCAAGATGTGGTTTCTCCTTTACCTCTCGATCAAATCTTGATTTCAAGCATTCCCTGGACGCGGAAATGAGTGAAGAACATGAAGAAATCAAATTAGCACTCGAATTGGTGTCTGGACAATTCGAAATTTCTTGAAGATTCGAGGGCAAATCTTTCCATCGCGAAGAACAAGCTATTTAAAGGAGAAATTGGGCATTACCGTCCGATGAAGAGGCGCCTTGCAATCGACGGTCGCGATCACGCGTCTGTTGATCGAAACGGTGCGATGAAGTTGCATCCGTTTGATCAAAGATGGAGCGTCCGGATTTTTCCACATCGCGTGAAGGAAGAGTTGCATCGCTTGTATTGTCCATCGGATCTTCATCGTGTGGTCACGATTAATCGTAAGGTCCACCGATGGTGATTAATCGTGACTCGTTATAACTCCCTTGATGGAGTGCCGAGATTAATTCACTTAAGTGGGATTTGAAGCACGTGCGGTGATTGAGATCGGGTGGACCTCGCGTCCACCGCATCTACGCGCGATGTTCCACGCGATCTCCATCTGATGTCACGCCACGCGTCCTCAGTGCCACGCAGGCACTTGCGCGGGTCCGCGTGGCTCGCGTGGCTCGCCACGTGGCCCTGAGTGCCACGTCGCATCCACATGTGCTCACGTGAAATACGCACCCTTTTTGCCATTTTTTAAATGTTTTAATTAATTAGAAAATTGAAAGTAAAGTTAATTAAAATCAGAAAAATTTTAGAAAATTCTCTTAAATTTTAAAACTCTAAATTAATTCAAATACAACTCTAAATTAATTTAAATTTTTTTTTGTTGGATCAGAAATTGAATAATCTATCATTATAAAAAGTCAAATTATTAAAATGATAAGAGAATAAATTTTAATTAAATTAATACATTTTTAATTTAAAAAGTCAAATTTATGTATCTTATAAAATAAATTTATAAAAATACATAAATTTTAATAAAGATCTTTTCTCTTATATTTTCATCTTTAAAACATGATTATGATCTGAAATATAATTAGGATTAAACATCATAATGTTTTAATCATGTACAATAATCCATAAATTGATGTAACTTTATATCATAACATGAAATGATACAAAATGATAGAAATATACTTAAAATATGATAACATGCATATATTTGGAATGATTAATGCCTTTATTTGCATTAATAATCATGTAATTTCATGTATAAATAGCATGTTATCAAATGATCACAACTTAAGGTGCCTTACAAAATTTGTGAAAATTCTCTCAATTCTTCTCTTTCTCCCTTAGTAAAGAGTATTAGAGAGGATATTCTATTTGTCCATGAATCATATAGATACAACTAGCAGCTAGAAGCCAAAAACTTGAACAACTTCAAGAACTCCTTCAATGAACCCTATAAGTGTCAAGTGTGATCTATAATAGACAGGATCATCAATTCTCTGGGCATTAATATTTTGAATATTCAATTCAATTTCTTCCGTTATATTTGATATTTTGATCAAAATTTTGAGAGCCTATCGAGCATTAGATCCCCTCAAATAGTAAATGACAATTTATTTGAGAAACTTATATATGTTTTATATATGTCACTCAAGGCAAGGGGTTGACGGAACGAGACCGTGAGGTCATTGAAAACACACGGTCTCGTGTCAAAAGAAAGTCCAAACTTACCAATTTTATGAAATTAATTCGAATTGAGGGGTATAATGGTAAATATGGGTCAAATCCACAGGGAATTAGGGAAATTCTTGATTATCTCTTCGAATTTGATCAAATCGGACGATGATCACTGATAGAAATTGAGAGAAATAGTAGTTTATAAAAGAGGACTTGAAGACGAATCCATCGAATCAAAAATCAATGAATTTGACTTTGACTTTGATTTCGCGAATAAATTGAAGATCGAAAGATGGATGAATATTTTTGAAATTGTAAATCGTGATTTTATCGAAATTAAGACTGAAAGTACTTAAATTAACAATTCTAAAATAAACACTAAACAAAGATAGATTAGGATAAAACACGATCACTACCCAAAATTGTGATCGAATTGATCCAATTAATCGCCGAATCAAGGCTATTCCATAAAAAATCCTAATTTCGCTATTGTAGAGTTCAAGCGTTGATTTCTTCCTCGTCGATTGTCGAAATCTTGATCTTAAGGACTCCGTGGACACGGAAATGACTCTAGAAGCGATTGGGATCAAGAGATTCAAGCGACTTGGTGTCTAAACAGTTCAATTTTATTGAATTGCACTCAAATGCTTTACAAATATGAAGAACATCTCAATTTATAGACGATTTAGGCGTAACCATCTGATGAAACGCATTAACGTCTCTGATGAAACGCGTGGATGCGAATCGTTACTGTTAAGTTGTGGTCGTTGGATCGCGATTGAACGCAACAGATGAATCCACGTCGCTTGCGTAATGAAAATGCATCAAAACGATCGTCGTTGGATCGCGATCGGATCTTGATGCGTTTTGAATCTGTTTAATCTCGACCGTTATAACACCTTGCGATCAACGGTCGAGATTAAAACGCATCCAGTAAACCTGATCTTGCCATGTAACCCTCTTCAATTAAGTGAATATAAACGGCTGACAATCCACGCATGATCGGACGCTCCTCATGCTGCCACGTCGCCTCCACTTCTAGATCGTTGATCGCGATCTGATCGGCCAACTCAAATCATGCCATGTCACCTGCGTGCTTTAGAAAATTCAAAAAAATTGATTTTAATTAGAAATTTTGATTTTTAATTCCGGAAAATCCTTAGAAATTCATTAAAAATTCAAAAACATTTTAGAAAAATTCAGAAAATATTCTAGAAAAATCCCTAAAAATTATGAAAATTCATAACGTTTCAAAGTATAATTCCAAATTAATCCAAATTTCTTTCATTTGATCATAAATTTAATTATCTATCATTCTAAAAAGTCAAATTTAATAAATAACAAGAGATTTAATTTCTCTTTCAAAAATACATTCAATTCTTTAAGAATATAACTTTAGAAAATTAAATGAATGTTTATAAAAATGATTTCTCTTATTATTTAACTTTAAAAACCACTTAGAATCTCAAGTAAAGATGGGTTATAAATTTATTTATTTTCAATTCATCATAATTAACCCTAAATTAAATTATTTTGAGATTATAATGACTTTTTCAAAGAATGATAGATAAATACTCAAAATTATGATAACATGCATAGGAATGAAAATCTTTTATGCCTTCATATGCATTAAAAATCATGTATTATCTTATCTAATTAGCATGTTATCAAGAGTACGTGGTGCATTTCTACTCGTCAGAGAATTATTTTAAAAATGATTTACTCTCAGTCACTCATCAAAAGAGTTCTAACGGCTGAGATTAAAACCGATGAAAATGCATCCGGAGCATTACATCAAAGATCAGACGGATAGCATTTCATGTGTTTCTTTTTCATGCGTGACGTGGTGAAATCTTAGCTGTCCATCTCTGATCCAACGGTCATGACTTAACCATAATGATTTGCATCTCTGCATTTCATCAGAGCCATTGATCGAAGATAAAGGCTCCATCTGATGGTTAAACCCAAATTTGTTAGAAATTGAGATGTTCTTCGACATGGTAAATCATTCTTGGATGTTTTTAAGTAATCAAACTGTCTGGACAACACCATCTTTGAATCTCTTGCTTCCAATTTCTTCTAGACTCATTTCTGAGTCTACGAAGTGGTTGAAAGTGAGATTTTGTCGATAGAATAGGGAGAATTTGCCTTTTGAACGCCGATGATCATCTTCAAAATTGGGGAATGAAAAGCCTTGAATCAAGAAATTAATTGCATCATTTCGATCGCTATCTCGAGTTAGATTATGTTTTTTCTTCCTAATATTTTGTCTTGTATCATTAGATTGTAATTTAGAATCATAGATTTAGATAATTTCTTATTTTATTTTCAATTTCTCTCTCTTCGCGTCCAAAAGTTTCTACCTAATTTGCTCTTTGATTTCTCTACAAATTTTGATCAAAATCGAGTGATTTTTGATTCCGTAGATTTCGTCTATGAGTTCTCTTTTCAAATCTATGAAAACCCCTAATATTTCACCTCAATTCATTGTCCAATTTGATCGAATTTCAAAGAATACCTCAAAAATATTTTAATTCTTCGTGGATTTGACTCTTATTCACTACTATGCTATTCAATTCGTGATTACTCTCTTAAAGTGGTGATTTTGGTATTTATTTTGACACGAATTTGTGCGTATTCAATGAACACACAATTTCGTTTTATGATGCGCAAGGCGTGTGTTTGGGGAGGACCGCACGCGCTAGTGCGCGCACATGTGCCCACATCTCGGCGGATATTGTAGCACCCGACGAGATGCGCGCAACGTGCTTGCCATGGCATGCACTCGGCTGGAAAAATGTCTTGAAAATTTTGAGTTCAATTTTATGGATTTTTAGTTTTTTTAACCTATCAATAGAGACCCCTAGAGCGTCTCTAAAGGCATCTGAGCATTCCTTTCTTCCTCTAGAGGGTTGTATGTGAGTTTTTGAGTGGTTTACTGCATTTTCTTCCTTTTTCTCATTCTTCTTTCTCTTTTGAGTGCGAGAGTGAAATTTTGAGTGTGCTCATCATCATTTTTTAGTGCTCCTTGGGATGATCAGCAGCCAACATGCGTGGAGGAGAGGAGGAAGAAGAGACATGAGCTGAGGAGGAAGAGCGAAGAAGTGGAAGAGGAGAGGAGAGGAGAGGGAAAGGAGAGGATCTAATCCTCCCCTTCATTCACGCACATGTGCTTCTCCTCGCAGCTCTTGTGAGGGAAATTTTTTCATCGTGAGGGAGAGACAAAGAGAGAAATAGAGATTTGAAGAGAGGAAGAGAGAGAGAGCCTCTCTCTCTTCTCTTTTCTTTTCTTTTTGTCTTTTATATTTTTATTTTATTTTCTTCATAAAAATTCAATTTTCTATTTATTTAAATTTCTAAAAATCCCCAAAAATCCAGAAAAATGTCAACTTCCTCATAAAAATAAATTTATTTAATAAAATTCATGATAAAATGCATTCATAAATATTTTCAGGTCAATAAAGCCATTTTAATTGAGAAATAAATAGACAATTTATTTTATAATAAAATAAGATTATATTCTTGATAAATCAATGTCATTAAATGCTCATAAAATGTTATTAATTGAAGAAAAATCAAGAATATCCTCTTAGACATAAGAATTATCATTTTAATCATTTTAAATCATGATAATATCCATTTATAAAATAGGGTTTTTAGGTCTCACGATTTGGCTTCTCTCCTCTTTGGTGGTTAACCAAGTATGGTCTTTGAATGAATTGAGTATCTCCAACATATTTCTATATGGCTTCTGATAACATGCTAAATTAACATGATAAAACATGATTATTGATGCATATTAAGGCATAAATGATTTCAATTCCATGCATGTTATCATATTTATGTGTATTTTTTTATCACTCTATGAAAAAGTCATTATAATCTCAAAATACTTTAAATTAGGGTTAAATATGATGATTTAAAAGATAAATAATTTAACAACCCATCTTTACTTGAGATTAGAGATGTTTTTAGAGCTAAAATAATGAGAGAAATCAATTTATAAACATTTATTTATATTTTCATAATAGAAAAATACTTAAAAAATAATTACTTTTTTGAAATAAAACTTAAAACTCTCATTATTTATCAATTTTTATCTTTTAGAATGATAGATAATTAAATTTTCGGATCAAATGAAAGAAATTTGGATTAATCTGGAGTTCTAAATTAAAAGTTATGAATTTTCTATTTTTAGGATTTTTTTCTGGATTTTTCTGATTAATTTTACGATTTTTAAATGATAAAAATGATTTAAAATAAAGCACAAAAAAGGGGGATATTTTCGCGTGGGATCCACGTAGATGCGATGTGGCACTCCGGGCCACGTGGCAATGCCACGCGGGCCCACGCGTCGCCTACGCGGCGATGTGACACTTATTTATATTTATATATATATGTATGGGTTATAGTACATATAGTCTTCCGATTATCGGAAGAGAATTATTACCCCTCTAAACCGTCGCATTATATAAACTCGATTCCTTTCTTTAATTTTTCCCGAGTGGGACTAAGTTCCACACAATTTTTATGATTGCAAGTGACGTGGCTGACGGAGAAGCGCTGGATCAGAGGAAGCGCAATCGAAGCGCGTCTATCGGGTGCGCTCACGGTCCACTGGATTGCATCACGCGCACGTGTCTTTTTAAAAGGATTAATAACGGCTCAGATTAAACGCGCGAGGGAGCATCTGGATCGTCGGATCACGATGCAACGAGCGCCATCAAGAGCGTTTTAAAACGCATATCAAAGGGCTTCATCCGGATGCTCCATCCACGATCCAACGGCTGCGATATTTTTAAAACGATCGTAACCGTCGATCGTTTCGATCGGACGGTTACACCCAAAAAGTGTATAAGTAGAGATGTTCTTCGAACTTTCTAAGCATTCGAGTTGGAAAATCAAGAAATTGATCTATTTAGACACTTCCCCTCTCGAATCTCTCGATTCTAGCCTCTTCTCCTTTCATTTCCGCATCCACGGAGGGCAAGAACTTGAGATTTGGTTGATTCCATTAAGAGAAATCGACGCTTGAATCTCCAAATCGCGTTCTTCCCAGTTTTCGGCGATTAAGAGGTTTAATCGCATCAATTTGATCGCTATTTGGGACTAGTGGAAGCGGTTTTTCATAATCTATCATCCTATCATGTTTAATTTCAACTTTAGATTAGGATTTACTGTTTAATTTTGTTTTAATGTCATCAAATTCGTGATTTTCAACGTTTGGAAATTTCCTCCCACTTCGATCTTCAATTTCTCTGCAAAATCAAGATCAATTTCGATGATTCTTGATTATGTGGAATCGATTTGAAGTTATCTTTCATAATATACCATTTTCCCCAATTTTTACCATCGATTTATCATCCGATTTGATCAATTTTGAAGAAAACATCAAGAATTTCCTTATTTTCCCTGTGGATTCAACCCTTATTTACCATTATACCCCTCAATTCGAATTATTTTCATCAAATTGTTAAGTTTGGAATTATTTTTGACACGAGACAATGTGAAATTGACGACCTCGCGGTCCCGTCTCGTCAGCTTCCTAGATGAATACATCTTTATGGAGCAACCTCCAAGGTATGTTTCTCATGCGAATCTACTAAAGTCTAACTTACTTCGTTGTACTATATATGGACAAAGTCCACACATTTAGTTTTTAAAGTTTGGACATCTTGTGACCACTTGATCCAATTGTGATCCAATTGTGATCCAACTGTGGGTTTATTTTTTGCACGAATGATCCAATTGTAATGTACAAGACCACATACGAAGGCATGCTTTAGACAAATCGCGATGAGGTAGACATTTTAGCTACCAAAGCTTATCTTTATTAGCTATTTGTGATGTGAGATTTATAGTCCTCGCATTCTTTCCTTAGTTTTGAGTTTGCTAACTGACAAAGTGAATCCTTGAGGTCATTGAAAACAGACAGATAAGTGTCAAAAACAATTACCAAACCCATCCATTTAGAGAAATAATCACGAATTAAATAGTTTAGTGGTGAATAAGGGTCGAATCCACGGAGAATTTAGTTATTTTTTATGTATTCTTTGAAATTCAATCAACTCAGAGAATGAAATGAAGTGAGAAATTAGGGATTAGATATTTTTACAAAGATAACTTGAAGGGGGATCCACGGAATAAAAAATCACAGAATTTGGATCAAGATTCATAGAGAAACCAATGAGTGAATTAGATAGAAGTTTTCGAACGAAAAGATAGGGAAAAACCAAAATTAAAATTAAAATTGACTTAATCTATAATTCAAAATTGAACTCTAATGTTATATAAAGAAAGACTTAGGACCTAACCCAAGATAGCACTCGAATTGAACCAATTGCTCGCCAGATTAGAGGTTTTTCATTTTGCGAATTTGAAGATGATTGTTGGCGTTCAAGAATCGATTCCTCCCTATTCTCTCAGAAAAATCTCACTTTCAGACACTCCTCTGACACGAAAATGAGTCTAGAAGCCAAGAGAAGCAAGAGATTCAAGGATTGTGGTGTCTAGACAATTTGATTACTTCAAAGACCCAAGAATTCTTGACATGATCGAAGAACATCTCAATTTATAGGAAGATTTGGGCATAAACGTTGGATTTAGGATTTAATCTTTGATCAACGACTCTGATGAAATGCATATATGTGAATCTTTATGCTTAAATCGTATCCGTTGAATCGAAGAAAACCCATCAAGATTTCACCACATTGCGAGTGAAGAAGTAACGCAAAGAAAACGCCCATCATCTGATCTTGATCTAACGCTTTTGATGCTTTTTGAACAATTTTAATCCCACCCGTTATAACTCCTCAGATGAACGGATGAGATTAAATCATTTTTAAATGATTCACCGATGAACCAGAGTGCACCTTGTTGACAAACAATTAATCGTGCAGTCATTGAAATACACGATTATCGATCAAACAATATTTATAATTCCGAACTAACAATGATTTAAAAAGTCAGAAAATCAAGTACAACGATGAGATCAGATGGAATCCACAAAGAGCACGGTTGACTTATAACAAAAGAGTTGACTCAGTCAACTTAAGTCTAATTAGGGTTTTTAAGAAATGAGTATGTTATATACTCAATAGAAATGATACTACAATATGAGATAAGATATTTCTAGCATTTTGAAAAATATTTGGAGAAGAAAAGTCAAAAGTCAAAATCAAAGTGTTGACTTTGACCCTACTTTTTTTGATAAAATCATAGAAGAAAAAGGTGAGATAATAATACGAGAATTTTGGTAAAAGGATCGTGATGTTTAGAGAAGAATTGGATTTACTGTGATTTTTCCAAAATCAATAGACAGAAAATCACCGAAATTAAGGTTCCGGTCAAAATCCTTAAATTGATTGATCAAATGATATCCAAATTTGGCAATTCACCTACGCATAGAATTTCAATGACACCAAAATTAAAAAATTTTACTTTAAATATTTGTAATAATATCTCTCAAAAGTCAACGCCCAAATTAAGATTGATTGTGAATAGTAGTTGGTCAAAAGACAAATCGAAGGGCCAAACCTTGATGAAAATTTGCCAATCAGATATCGAACCTGATGGGTCCCGCGAAGGCGCAACGGCCGACGACCCGACGACGATTCCCGCAGGCCCAGACACGGTGGACAAAGGACCTGGAGGACGTACGGAGCGACCCCGACGTTCTGCAAAGCCGACAACGCGCACAACGGAATTCTTCTATTTTTAGAATTGGCAGTAAGGGGTTGTCGAGTAGAGAGAGAAGACGGAGAGTCGACGAAGAGTCGATAAATAGGAGTCCCCGATAGATGGGAAGCAGGAATCTTCCCTTTGAGTTTTTATCTCTTGAGTTAGTTATCCTCAGAGTTATGTTCTCCGGAAAATTCTTCGGAAGAGAGTGCTATCCCACGAGGTAGAAGTTTCGCCTGCGGACGACACTCGACGATACGTCGCCGAGAAGGTGACCCACTGAATCCCTTACAACTCCTCTCCACTTTCCTTCCCCTCTCCAACCCCACCACGTCTTTCTCTTTCGACCCTACCCTGCGAAGAAACGCACGAAGCTCGCATCATATTTTTTGGTATCGAGCCAAGACGACACTTATGTCAACCCATTCTGGGACCGAGTTTCGCGCCGGAACCAGTGCTACCGTGCTACCTGATGACATGCCCGAATGGGCAAAGTCCATTCTCCGGAGCCAAGAGGACACGAAGGTCCAACTGGAGTTCCTCATGACGCAGTTACTGGAACTCAAGATGGCAAGGGCAATGGAAATATGCCCATAGGCCAACACCGGGGGGGCGGATTCTCCTTCCCCGCCACACATCGGCGGGTTGAAGGCGGAACCCCACTGGGACGCGGCGAAGAAGGGAGCCAAACCGGAGGTTACAGCTTTCGATGGTTCCTTAGACCCCAAAAGGTACATGGACTGGGAGGCGGGGCTAGACGAATACTCGACGGTATCAAGCTCCGGAAGATCGCCGGATTCAATTCGCTCAAATGAAGCTTACCGGGCAAGGTCGTATCTACTGGCGGAATTTGCAGGCCACTCTTGAACGGCGACACGAACCCATGATCACATCCTGGGCGGAAATGAAGAGCCGACTGCGGGAGAAATTTGTTCCCGCTTGCTATCGGCCGATGATCCTCGATGAGTGGCAACACCTCCGCCAAAATGAAGGAACGGTGGCTGATTATATCGCCCGCTTTGATGACCTCATGATCCGCTGTAATGTTGACGAGGAGCCGATGGCAACGTTCGCCCGTTTTCGGGCTGGGTTGCGACAAGAATTCCAGCGTGAACTAGTGTTGCACGAGGTTTCCACATTGGAGAGGGCTTACTGGTACGCCCTCAATATGGAGATGTACACCACTCACCACGTCGGCGGACACACGCCCTGGGTTGCAACCGCAGAGGTCTCTCGGTACACCCAAGCCAATCCTCGACATCCCCTCCCAGCACCCCCACCTCCGGCTATTAGGCCAATCTCCTCCACGCCCCCTCCCCCCCGCTTACTCCTGCCTACCCCCTCAACGCTCCCATCGACAGCTACTACCCCTACTACAGGAAATCGCTTCGGCGCCTCTCCTGGTGCGACATTCTCACACGGAACCAGCATGCAACAAGCGTCGGCAAATGACGTGACAACCGCGGCCAGGGCGCCGCAGGGACCACGAATGCGCGCACCTCCCACCGCTGCGAGCAGCTTGAGCACGAGAATCGCCTACTACAAGTGCCAAGGATGGGGGCACTTTGCAGCTCAGTGCCCGTCCTCCCGCCATACGACTCGACCAGCACATGCACTACTGGTCGAGATCTAGGACGATGAGCAACTCTCACCGCCCCGCCCCGATGACGTTCCCGCGGAAATCTACGAGGCCGATCCGGAATTAGCTCAGGCCTTCCAGGGGTCCCCTTCCATCGTCGGGTGCATTATTAAAGAAAAGACGACGATTACCATCGCCGAGTACTCCCAGGCCATAGCCGCTCCCTTAGGGACGATGCTATCGGGTCCCTCGTCAGGCGGAGGTGAAGATGCCAGACCCATCACGGAGGACCCCCTCCACTCGTCAATTTTCTCTACGTTCACTAGGATAGGCCCTACCGTGGTCAAAATTCTGGTGGACGTAGTGGCGGCAGCTTCCGTTCACGCCCTCGGCCTACACCCTCGGCTTCATCCTCGACCCTACAAGGCCATGTGGATCAACGAGACATCCCTGGCGGTGACTAAGCGGTGCGTCGTACCTTTGAAGGTGGCGGGTTATCAGGAGGACGTGTGGTGCGATATTCTTCCTATGGGCGTCGGGAGCGTGCTGCTCGGCCGACCGTGGCTTTACGATCAGGACGTCGCGCTGTATGGGAGGACCAACTCCTGCACCTTCTACTTCGGCGGAGTCCGGCAGGTCTGGCAGCCCTTCATTCCTCCGACTCAGGAAATCCCAGCACCCGCCGGGGTTCCCGAACTCGAACCGTCACCCATACAACACCTCGGAATCGTATCAGCCAGGCAATTCCTTCAAGGCATAGAAGAGGACGCTCCCATGTGGGCGATTCAGGTGCGTACCAAGACCACGTTCCCCCACTCGGGTGATTATCCGGACTTTCTGCAGGAATTCGCCGCTGTCTTTCCCACGGAATCTCCCGCTGCGCTGCCTCCCGACAGAGCCATTCAGCACTTCATCGACTTCGTGCCAGGCTCCACGCTACCTAACTTACCACACTATCGCCTCAATCCCACACAGAGCGTGGAACTCCAACGCCAAGTGGAAGAACTACTACGTCGCGGTCTCATCCGTGTAAGCCACAGCCCCTGCGCGGTCCCCGCTCTCCTGGCCCCCAAGAAGGACGGTTCCTGGTGTCTGTGTATTGACTGCCGAGCCATCAACCGCATAACCGTGCGGTATCGGTTTCCCATCCCGCGTATCGATGACCTGTTGGATCAGTTGGTCGGCGCCGAGATTTTCTCCAAGCTGGACCTCCGAAACAGGTATCACCAAGTATGCATCCGGGCGGGGGATGAATGGAAGACGGCGTTTAAAACGTCCGAAGGGCTCTACGAATGGCTCGTCATGCCATTCGGACTATCTAAAGCCCTGAGTAAATTCATGCGCCTCATGAATGACGTGATGCGGCCCTTCATCGGTAAGTTCTTGGTCGTATATTTTGATGATATTCTCATCTATAGCCCTTCCATCACCGAGCATCAAGAGCACCTCCGGACGGTCTGCGCTAAGCTACAAGAGGAGCAGTTGTATGCTAACACCTCCAAGTGCTCTTTCCTGAACACATCCGTCTCGTTCTTGGGGTTCATCATCTCGGCGACCGGAATCGCGGTAGATCCCGTCAAAACTACAGCTATTCGAGACTGGCCCATGCCCCGTTCCGTGTTCGACATCAGGAGCTTCCACAGCTTAGCTCAATTTTATCGACGGTTCGTCCGCAATTTCAGCTCCATCGCCGCTCCACTGACGGACATCTTCCGCCAACCCCAATTCGATTGGAATCCAGCCGCCGAACGCGCCTTCCAGCAACTTAAAATCGCGTTGACGACCGCCCCGATTCTTCGGCTGCCCGACTTCGACAAGCTCTTCGACGTCGCAACGGATGCCTCCGGCACGGGCATAGGCGCTGTACTCTCGCAGGACACACACCCGGTGTCTTATTTCAGCGAGAAACTCAACGACGCGAAGGGAAGGTATTCCAATTATGACCGCGAACTGTACGCTGTGGTACAAGCCCTGAAGTTTTGGCGGCACTATCTCCTCCATCGAGACTTCACTCTCTTCAGCGACCACGACGCCCTCCGCTTCCTCCATTCTCAGAAAAAGCTCAGCGCACGACACGGGCGCTGGACAGAGTTCTTACAAGACTTCACCTTCTCCCTCCGTCATCGACCGGGCCGAGATAATCGCATCGCCGATGCCCTCAGCCGACGATTTCACACGCTCCAAATCTCCCAGGCAGCCATCACCGGGTTTGATCAATTGCCACTTTTATACGCTGATTGCCCCGATTTCCAAGAGGCCTGGCAAAGCGCTACTCAGTCCACCCTTACCTCTGACGAATATCGGGAGGACTCGGGATATCTTTTCTTCCACAATCATCTTTGCATCCCCGTCGGGTCAACTAGGGATTTCCTTATTTGGGAGTTGCATGGAGGGGGACTTGCGGGTCACTTCGGCATCACAAAGACCCTCCGTGCCGTGGAAGATCGCTATTACTGGCCTCGACTCCGTCGCGACGTTCGGCGCCTGGTTGGCCGTTGTTCTACCTGCACCATCGGCAAGCTGACGAAACAGACTTTGGGGCCCTATCTACCCTTATCAATCCCGAACTCCCCCTGGCAAGATATCAGTCTAGACTTCGTCCTGGGCCTTCCTCGCACTCGACGGCAACACGATTCGATTCTAGTGGTTATCGACCGTTTTAGCAAGATGGCGCACTTCATCGCTTGCTCCAAGACTACGGATGCGTCCCACACTGCCCGGCTCTTCTTCAACGAAGTGGTACGTCTCCACGGCATTCCCCGCAGCATCGTTTCCGACCGCGATGTGCGTTTCACTGGAAGTTTCTGGAAAACTCTTTGGCACCTGATGGGCACGACGCTTCAGTTCTCAATGGCTTTTCACCCACAAACGGATGGACAAACCGAAGTCACCAACCGCACCTTGGGGAATCTCTTGCGGTGCCTCATCCAAGAGAGACACCACAGCACTGATGATCTTCTTCCTCGTGCAGAATTCGCCTACAACGCCGGAACATCGCGCCACGGGATACTCCCCTTTCCGCGTTACTACGGGAAAGGACCCTATCCTCCCTGTCGACCTCATTCCCCTACCAAATCTGGGCAAAGATTCCACCGAGGCCATCACATTTGCCACAGATCTCACCGATCTCCATCGACAAGTGCGCGACAGCACTTACCGTCTACACCAACAAGGTTAAAGCAACGATCGATCGAGCACCCGTCGTTCCCATGAATTTCAGGCGGGAGACATGGTAATGATTCGATTGCGCCCGGAACTGTATGCAACGAGTCCACGCACAAGCTACACCCTCGCGCCGCAGGCCCTTCCCAGTCCGTCGAAGATCAATTCCAATGCCTATGACATCGCCTATCCCACCGCAGTCGGAGAATTCCGCCTACTTTCAATGTCTGCGATCTCGTGCCCTATCAGGCCGCTGGACGTCCCCACTCGAACCTTGTCGCCCTCTTGACTCGCCGAGCCGAGTCTTTTGGGACCCGAGGAGGATGATGGGTCCCGCGAAGGCGCATCTGCCGACGGACCCGACGACGATTCCCGCAGGCCTGCACACCGTGGACGAAGGACCCTGGAGGACGTACTGGAGCGACTCCCGACGTTCTGCAAAGCCGACAACGCGCACAACGGAATTCGTCTATTTTTTTAGAATTAGCGTAGGGTCGTCGAGTAGAGAGAGAAGACGGAGAGTCGATAAATAGGAGTCCCCGATAGATGGGAAGCAGGAATCTTCCCTTTGAGTTTTTATCTCTTGAGTTAGTTATCCTCAGAGTTATGTTCTCCGGAAAATTCTTCGGAAGAGAGTGCTATCCCACGAGGTAGAAGTTTTGCCTGCGGACGACACTCGACGATACGTCGCCGAGAAGGTGACCCACTAAATCCCTTACAACTCCTCTCCACTTTCCTTCCCCTCTCCAACCCCACCACGTCTTTCTCTTTCGACCCTACCCTGCGAAGAAACGCACGAAGTTCGCATCAGAACCAAAGCTGATTGAACAAGGAATCCAATGAAACCAAATTCATTAGAATTTGACCAAATTCATAAGATCAGGGTAAAATCTTTGTTCGGAACTCAGCAAAAATCCACAACGAAATTTGGGCAAAATGAAGAAATTTCAGTTCTTAAAACTCTAATTACCTAACTAAACTTAAATTAAACTATCTAGAAAGTGAGGATTACGAAGGTATCAACACTACTAACCCGATTGACATGAAAATTGAGCCTCAAATTGCTTTGATTGCTGTTAATTTATCTTATTCCTTCTCCGTTGTGATTTCAGCATTCAAGGGGCGATTACCAAACGCTTTTCTCATAATGTTTGTGAATTTCTTGCCTCAATCCATGGGCAATTGAGTCTAAGATGCAAGAGAATCACAAACAACTCAAGATCTTCCTCAAAAATGCTCAATTTAATGCTTAATCAAGAGTTACATTTCTGTAAGAGAGAATATGAATTTATAGAAGAAATTTTGTGATTTAAATCTGGGTCATCCGTTTTGTTTTCAAGAGCTTTGACGGCTCAGATGATGTCACATCATGGGCGAGAAGTGGGCCACAATCCCCATGATGCGGGATTCACCTCTCCTTAATTTCTGTCATTTGATATTCATCGGAGTGTCCACAAGTCGCCACGTGTCTCTCTATCATTCACCGAGTGTGAGATTAACTTGCAGCCATGAGATCTCACTTATGAGATCGATGGCTACGAAATATGTCACGTGCCTTGATCATGATTTGGTGGACCTAGATCCACTAGATCAACGTGCGCCTATTCGCGTGCTTCAATCCAATGCTTCATGAGTGGCCACGTCACCTACGAAAGATAGAGATACGTTTAGTCCCACATGGAAGAAAACAAAGGATTTCAGCTCCTTTATAAGGGGAAATCTCTTTAAGCTTTCATGTTGCCCTATGGGCCTTATGATGCCCCCTTATCTCTACCCAATACTGGGGCCCACTATGCTTGCGGGCCCAATAAGCTTAGCCCACTGAGCCGTTCACGCCACGAAGGCGACACGCAGGGTTCATGTTGGCTCAGATGGCGCTGCCATGTGTCTGCGCTTAATAAACCCTCTATTTGAGATTTTTGTTAATTTCTAAAAATTCAGAAAAAAATCCAGAAATATCTAGAAAAATAGTTAATCTTAAAAAATTCATAACTTCATTTCTAAAACTTTTTGCATAAATTTTTCTTCCTTGGATAAAAAATTTGATCCTCTTCAAATCTATGCCCGGAAATAAACATTAGACATAAAATAGAATTATGAGTGAATTAATTCCTAGTTGACTTTCTAGAGTCAACTTGGTTACTTCCCTCTTTTACTCTTAACCCTTTTTTCTTCTTTTCTTCCTCTTCTTAAATCTTCATACAATCACTTAAATCCTGAAATATTTAAAATGAAACATTTTGAGATCAAATACAAATGGTTTGACCCATGAAATATTTTGAGATCAAAGGGTCAAACACACTTAAAACACATAAGAATACTCAAATTGATGAAAACTATGGAATTAAGTGATTTGGCCTTCAATTGAAGAAAATTCTATTTTAAGATGATAACATGCATCAAATATACTGAAATTAAGCATTAATATGAGTTAATTATGATGAAAATATGAGTTAAATATGCATGTTATCACACGTACTCCCTGACTTAATTGAAGATTGATGGCTTTCATTAAATACGTGAATCGGATGCTCCGCGTGATGCCACATCACCTACGCATATGAAAGCACTAAAATAGTCCGACATGACGAAAAATGATGTGAATGCGTGAGGTGAATAAGTAGTGTGTTCGTAATGAGATAGCAAAAATCCTAAAAAGGGTGATATCTCATTATTCATACACACACGCGCGCACACGTGCGCACACATGCACACGTGCGCACATGTACACGTGTGTTACATGTGGCGCCGCTATTTTGTCTACGCCTCATCAGCTGTCACATCAGCACGCGATATAAAAAATAATTTGTATCTATTTTAATTCAAAGTAAATCAAATTAAATTCATATAAAATTTTACTTGAGCGTTAATGTGAGTGAGACCTACAAACCTAATTGTTCTCATTGGCTCCTTTGTATATTCACTTCTTGTTCCATCTTATATGGCCTCCCCTAGATATAGAGGATATCGGCCTCTTATCTTCAAACTTTCCTTGTTCCACATTTAATATATCTAGTGAGAGCATAGAAATTGACTTTGCTTGAATTCATGTGTGGCTTTGAGTAAAATTTAAATATTGAAAATCAAGAATAAAGTGATTGCTTTTTTCTTATTATTCAATTTCTAAATATAATAGGTCAAAAGAGGATTTAAAGGCCAGCTGAAACGCCAAGGATTTCAAGAATTATGGCTATTTCATGATTCTATATAGTTCAAAGATGAAGGATATTAATACTCAAATTTTCTTAAATATTAGTGCATTGTTGGTTATGCAATGTGGAAGAAAAGATCAAAATAAAGAGGAAAAATAGGAAGAGAGGAAGAAGAGTTCTTTAGTCCAAGGAGAATAGAAGAAGAGAAAAATCCCAATCCAAGGAGCACAGAATAATCTCGTGATGCACGGGAATTATTCATTCAGCGTTGACTGCCAATTCCACCCAATTCCCCCACTTCAGAGGTAATGGGGGACGTAAATTTGATTAGAAAGCGTTGACCCCCAATTCTTAGGGTTTACTTCGGTCAACTATAAGAGTTGACCCGAATGGTATAGGGTTATGGGGGGTTGACTTGAAAAGCAGGGGCATTGACCAGTCGGTTGACCTCATCCAGTCTACTAACCAACACACAACCCCCCCCCCTCCCTTCTTCCCCCTCGCCCCCAAAAACGCTAAAATTTGATGGCGGGAAAACCTCCGAATCGCTCAGACTGTTACCTCCTCTGCGCGAATTCCGCAACGACATCCACCGCTATGCATGGAGGTATTTCTTTATCTCCCTTCTCATCACTATTGGATAACATCTCCATTGCAATCGTCGGCTTCCGAAATCATATACAACGACGAGATGACAGTGACCGAGTCAGAGCTCTGCGTTCAAAGGGTATCCGGCTGCCTCTCCATTCTAAGTCGTCCACGACGAGCCGGCTTCCACCGTCTCCCTCGCGAAAAAACCGCCGGAAGACAGTCATGGCAGCGACTTATCCA